>JAGKTI010002621.1:27483-44899 GCA_018397915.1 Birgus latro | reverse complement strand
AGAAACTGTGATCAGATATGGAAAAAGTGAAATGTTAGAGCACTGGTAAAGCATAATTAAACAATGTAATGAGACCATGTAATTCAATAAAATACTTTTTTTATTTCAGTTTGTACAAAACAGTTTTTTTTTTCTTCCAGACTTAATTTACTCACTGCAGGAATTTTCATTACTAGAGTTTTCTGTGACAGAGATCCTTTTAGTAAATTCTCAAGGTATATCCTAGAAGGGACTGACTACCATGTGTTCAAGGCAGCATTTTAATAAGAATTAGCCGAGTTCTTAAATCCCTCCCGGACAGCTATATTGGGAAGGTTTTTTATTTTTCCTTATAGTAGAATGGTTACATACTATGCAAGTAACAAAATTTGAAAATATAATGTTCTTTTCACCAGTCTCATGATCTATTTGTCTACCTATCTATTGCCAGATGCCTTAATCCCATAAGGGGTGGCCACAAACAGATCTCCTCCATGTCGCTCAGTACCCCGCCATTTCACAGCCCTGCTCCCAGCTCACACACCCCTCTCTCATATACCTCTCCACTCCATCCCTTCATCTCATCCTTGGCCTCCCCCTCCCCTCCCTCTCCCCCCCTCCACTTCACTCACATACACTCTCGTCAGTCTCTCACTCTCCCTCCTTTCCACATGCCCAAACCACCTCATTGTGTTTCTCCTAACGCTTCCTATCACATCCACATCCACACCATAACGCTCCTTCACTTCCTCATTTGTCAGTCTGTCTCTCCATGTGACTCCACATGCTCTTCAGGAAAGTAATTTAGTACAGTATGTGACACAGATGAGATGAGAGAAGTAAAAAGACGAGTAATGGAGAGAGGAATGGCATTGGTAACGAATGGTGATGGATGGAATATCTCATATTTGTTGTATGTTGATGTAATACTACTGTACTTGCAAATACCAGACAAGAACTTGGTAGACTAGTGCAGTTTTGTACATGTCTGTGTGTTATGTTTTGAGAGTAAATGTAGAAAAGAGAGACTATGGAGTGGCACGAAAATGAAAAGTCAGGAGTAAGAGCAGTGGAGATGGGACTGCTGAGGAATGTATGTGGAGTACAGAGAGTGGACAGGATATGAAACAATATGATTCGTGAAAGATGCAGAGTGAGGAAGTCTGTGGACACCATTCAGTGGAGCTGTCCAGTTATATTGGTGCCACCACATGAAGGCATACCTCTCCAGTACCACCTAGTCATCAGTTGTAATAAATAACTGCCAATTGGAATCAAGGTCTAGCTAAGGACACAATACCAAACTGAAAACACTAACATGAAGGTAAAAGGAAGCTCCAAAATTTTTTTACAGTTATTTCTGGAAAACTTTTATTTGCTGGATGTGTTTAGCTTGTACCCCACATTACAGAGTGTACTTAACACTACAGGAGGGTCAGGCACTGTCTTAACGTTTTTGCAGTTTAGAATAACAACATTACAGAAACATCAGTCATTCTATCATCATAATGTGCCTCAAAATTATCATAGAATATCAATGGCTTGTCCACATCTTCACACTCAGTTTAGTACAACTACTACTACTACTACTATAGGTTTTACTTAACCGTGGCCCACATTTTTGTCCTTCTGTAGATTATTTCACCTAGCTCTAAGGCATAAAAAGGCCAAGTTAGAGTAAAAACAGTACAGGATCCTTAAAGGCTTTTGGCTTCTTGGTGCATTACACTGTGTCTTGCAAGAGTTTGTTTACTTTTATACATTTTACCACATCCATCACACTTAAATTTCTTCTCTCTTGAATGTCTTGGGAGATGCTTTTTAAGGTCTGCTTTGTTTCTGAAAAATTTCCCACATTCATCACACTTAAAGTTCTTCACCCCTGAATGAATGAGAGTGTGCCGGGTGAGGTCAACGTTCCGCCTAAACATTTTCCCACATTCATTACACTTAAAATTTTTCACTCCAGAATGAATCGATATGTGCTGGGTGAGGACACTTCTGGAGAGAAAATCTTTTCCACATTCACCACACTTGAACCTCCGCACTCCTGAATGAATTAGTAAGTGTTCGATGAGGTTGCTCCTTTGGGCATACTGTTTTCCACACACATCACATCTATGCTTCTTTTCTCCCGTGTGTTTAACAAAGTGCCGGCTGAGGGCACTTTTAAATGGAAACAATTCACCACATTCGTCACATTTGTATTTCTTCACATCTGAATGAATTTTAAAGTGCCTGTTGAGGTCCAGTTTGAGTTGAAATTGTTCACCACATTCTTCACAAGTGAGCTTCGTCAATCCTGGATGAATAACTAAGTGCTGAATGAGATGATTTCTCTGGAAAAACTGTTTACCACATTCATCACACTCATATTTACTCATTCCTAAATGAATCCGAGTGTGATTAGTGAGACTGTTTTTATACCGAAACAGCTTACCACAGTCTCCACATCTGTACTTCTTCAGTCCTGAATGAATATGCATGTGCTGATTAAGTGACCATTTCTGGTTAAATACCTTTCCACATACATCACAACCAAATTTCTTCAGCCCTAAATGAGTTTCTATGTGTTGAGTTAGCTGGCATTTCTCAAAAAATTCTTTGCCACACTCACTACATTTGTAATTCTTAGCAACCGAATGAATCATAGTGTGCCGAAGGAGGTTAATTTTTTCACTGAACTCTTTTCCACACTCAGCACATTTGAATTCCTCCACAGAATTTGCCACAGAATGCTGAAAATATTTTTTATATTTCTGTGTAACATACTCATCGTTCATGTACTCCACTCCATAATGAACGATTAAGTGTCTGATGAGGTTGGCTTTACGTCCAAACAACTTACCACATTCCTCACACTTGAAACCCCTCTCTCTTGAATGAGCATCTGAATGTTGAATGAACAGGATCTCAGTAGTAAACACCTGACCACATTCAAAACATTCATATTTCCCAGTTTCAGCTGGGAGGGTGGTCGTGTCCTCAACTTTGTCTTCCTCAACAATAAATACTTCTTCATCCACATCACACTCAGACTTCACAAGTGGTTCTTGCTTCATGTCTTCCATTGTACCACTTCCAGTGATCATCCAGTGCCGGAGAGGGGTGCCTTCATGTGGTGGCACTGATATAACTGGGTGATGAAGCAACCCAGTTACAGTAACATCCTTCAGCTCCATTGCCCCCCAAAAGGAGGATGGTGAGCTACAGGAGGAGGGCAGCTTCAGCCTGTAGTCCACCAGATCCACATTTCAGATGAATCTGGGGCTACAACTATTACTAGTCTCACTCCAGATGATGTCCTCCATGGTTATTCTTGCTCCTTGGTGGTGAAGAGGTTAACACTCTCCCATTCCACCCATTCTCCAACTCAACACCTGATCCCTATCCTCCACCTTATACACATCTCATTTTTCAAAGTACAGGCCATTAATTTTGGCAATACCAAGAACAGATTACACAAACTGTACACTTGACACTCATAAAATGATGTTACAATATTTCTTACAATGAATAATATTACCAAGCAACACTACAAAAGCAATTACTGTACTGGTGAAACTGTCCTTTAACAACACAGGGTAAGAATTCATTCCTGCCAACAGCAAGTCCTTCATTATTCTGGCAGGTCTTCTGTATCTGCACTGCTGATTCTTCTGATTCACTGACTTCAGTTGTGGACCTGGAACAAGAATTGCCATCAATAACAGCAACAATAATAATAAAACCTGTACTGTTATGACAGTAGTAGTGGTAATCTAATCTTCCATTTCTCAAAAACACCAGTTCTTCCTAAGGAATTCACTAGCACTCTAAATATCCTTCCAATTATATGAAACTGTAATGTCACTCTTATACAATACAGACTTCATCAGAAGTAATGGCAGCAGTTAAGTCCTGTCTATAATCATCCATCACACCACTTCTGAATTGAGAAAGGCTTCTGGATGCCTCTTAAATGATTCAGCAGAAGCCAACTGTTTCTAGGATAATGGCAGTCTACTACAATCATAACGGCCACATAGAAACACAGCCAAACAGAGTAGCAGTATTTGTAGTGTTAGTAGTAGTAATAGTAGTAGTACAGTAGTAATGGTAGCAGTAGCCCCTGGTTCATCTGAAATGTGAAACTGGTAGACTGCAGAATAAAGCTACTCTGCAGCCCACCATTCTCTTTTGAGGCTATAGAGAGAAGACTGAGGACATTTCTTGAACCAGGCAGCTCCACCACTACTCACAGGTGCCACCACAGGTAGGTATCTCTTCACACTCTCAGTTTTAGTATCCATCCATCCATCATCCAATCCTATGCCGCCCCATGAGAAGTGCAGAAGCCCGGGGCTAGGCATGCTGGTCCTGACATTTAAGATGAGAGTGACCAGCCTCACCCATCCCTGAGTGGCATTATATGAGCAATAAACCTCAACCATCCCTTGGATATAAATCTACACAGGCTTAGTCGAATGGAGAGCCTTAATTACCCACTAAACCACCAGGCACCATAATTTGGTTATCTGGTTACCACCCAGCATAATAAATGGTTTCCTGGTGTACAAGAAACCATTTGGCTTGTAACTCCGTGTAGAGTGACCCATAGGCAGAAGGAAGAGGAAAGAGTGAAGGAATGAAAGACAGACAAGGAAGGAAGGAAGAGAGGAAAGGGCTGACACCCAAAGCAGCACTACATTGAGTGAATGGATGGTGAGTGCTCCCACCTACCACAAAGTTTTAATATTACACTCAGTTTTAATACAGCTACTTCTCTACTACTGCTACAACTATAGTGTTTTTACTTCAGTTGGAGAAAGATGAGAGACAAAAAGGTCTTAGCTCCTCAAGGAACAAAAGATGCTAATGCAACATCACACCAGGGCAAACTGATGAAATTTTTAACAATACAGAAAGATACTTTGGTTTGCCAAACACAAGAATCTTGAATATCATGAGACATAGTTTAATTCTATTCTAGCTTTTACTGGCAGCTGGTGCAGCTCAGTTAGGAGTGAGGTAGTACTAGAGGGTTTTGACTGAGCAAAGATAAGCCTTGCTGTGCTATTCAGCAGAGATTGAACCCTCTTTAACCCTTTATGCTACAGTGATGCATATCTGGTTATACAGTATTCTTGCCATATCAACTGACAAAACTTCAGTTCAGGGACAACCTAGAGTGAAAAGATTATAAATCACTATAACTAATCCATACAATTTGTAATCCTCTACTAAGATGGACACAGTTTGGCAGTAGCAGCAATAAAGTACAATGGATGTCATTGTATTTAAGGGGTTAATAGTTTATTTGGGAAAGAATCTATAACTTACTACAATAATGAATAATGGACAAGAGCATCATATGAACCAATTTAAGCACACTGAACCGCGAGGGTCAGTACAAACATTTGGTTCATGGCACTACCATTTCCTTGGATGAAGCAGCCTCAGTACCAGCTCCTCGTGATCACTGCTTTGTATGTACTGTACTGTATTTTCCATCCACTCTCCTGCTGCTCTCACCACTTCTGAAAATAAATAAAGATGCAAAATATTCCTGTCACTCAAATTATCTCATTTGGGAAAGACAATCTTAGCATGCCAAGGTCACGTGCCGAGTCAGCTGTGCTGAAATTAATCCTAGTATAAATCTCACAAGGATAATGTAGTCTTTGCAATCTCACAAGGATAATGTAGTCTTTGCAATCTCACAAGGATAATATAGTCTTTGCAACTCAGCACGTGACACAGGGAGTTCAAGAGAAATATGAAGACTCAGTAAGACATGATTGATATTCTCAACGAAAAAATAAATAAATAAATAAACTTGAAAACTATTACAGTATTTTAGTGCATCCTTCCTGTCAGCTGTTACCCCCCAGTGGCAGATCCCCAAGGTATAGAGTCTCTACACTGTGGGCAGATCAGTGTAGTCTCTCATGCAGTCTGAGTGATTTTTAACAGAACTATACAGGAATCAGAAATGCATAGTCTCTGCGTGTACATGACAAATATTGTTAAAATGAAAATTAATATTGTTGTTACTATGTGCTAAATTTTTAGAAGGCACAAGGATTGGCAACAAGTTTTTGTTATGACAATCAGCTGATCGGTGACGGGAAGGTGACATTTAATTTGACACGCCCACACCTGCATCCACCTAAAAGAATCCTTTTATCGTAACTCGGTAGAAGGGAATGTTAAACGTGTCCTCTACTGATTACTTTCCCTTTGATCGGTGTATAATTACAAGACACCTTGTAAAGTTCATGACCTCCCAGCTGGCGGTGACATGCGATTCATTCATACCGTTTTGATTGACTGACAATATGTAATGTTGGGAAAGTTCCAGAGTACTTCTTGGTGACTTACATTTTGCTTTGATGCTGTGAACTGGATGTGTGAGAACTGATACCGTAATATACAAGAAAACAGCTGACCCTTCCCTCTATACTATGGAGGGGTCATCTCCTAAGAGTGCGTGTGATTGGCCGCCATATTGAAACACCACACTCATCGCCTCCACCATGGTAATGCAACAGGAACATTTTTCTTTGCTTGCTGTCTCTGTTTCGCTGTTGCTTCTGTAAGCTGTGCAGTGGACCATGGCACAATAGTTTCCGGGTTCATCGGCTGATTTCAAAAGGCGCGGACGTCAGGCGAGGTGCATAAACATGGCTGCCACTACATCAATCAGCGCCGGGCTGGGGCTCTGGCGGCGGACACACAGGCTACGCGGCGTTACCCATGAGAAAGCCACTCCATATAATATAGCTCCGTGATAAACACAGTGAGGCAGTGTCATCAGCATCACATCAACAAACACGCCAGGGTAGGAGTGTACAGTATATGAGTCTCTACTAGTATTCTTTATTCAAGTACCAGTACCTGAGGTCTGAGTAAGCTATTTTGCCATTGTACTGTAGGTCACATTCAGATGAACCTCTGGAACCATAACACCAACAGCAACACTGCAGTTAGTGCCCATAGAAGCAGCAGTTGTAGTAGTGATTGTTGTAATTCCAGACTCTCTGAATGTGAACCCAGTGGACTGCAGACCAAAAGTGCCTTTCTTTGTAGTCTGTGACCTCGTTTCAAGGGGTAGGAGCAGTATTGAGGGACATTTGTATAACTGGGATGTTCAATTGCGAAGACATATATTTTCCACCATGTGAAGCCATCCAGCTCTAACACCGGTAATTGAAATAAATGTATAACAGTCCTAACAGTGTTATCCAGATGGACGTACAGTACTTGACAACTGTGATCATAAGTCTGGTGAAAATATGGGAAAGCTTGTCATTTAACAATGGCTATACTAGCTATTAAGTTTTCTTGTAAAGGTTTGTTTTAATTAGGTAAATGATAGATTTTCATACAAATACATATTTTTATGGCATAATTGTGTGGATTTTGATCATCTCTGACTCTGTTGGTAGTCCAGTGGAGTCTCCTAAATCGCAGTCTTATGAGACGGCACACACCGCGATTTGAGAATTCTGCGAGTTAGAAATGGCAAATCACGTGGGGAAAATTACTTATGTGTCTGTCATTTTGGAAAAGTTGCCCCCCTTACTCCCAAACCAACATCAAACTGGTCACCAGCAAACACTAACAACTTGGAAAAGAAATTAGTAAAGCATATTTAATGGAAATGAGTGACAAGCCAAATGGTTTCCTGTAAGCCAAGAAACCATTTACAACGCTGGGTGGTAACCATATAACCAAACCATACGTGCTCCCTACGTGTCAACAAGTGGGTTGGTGGAGGGTTAGTGCCCCTCCCCGTAAAATAAATAACTCAAAGTCAAATGGCCACCCCTTACGGGATTATGGTGTCTGGCAATAGATAGATAGATAGATAGAACAATATCGTAATATTCTTACTTGACTCGGACTATGATATTGCTGGAATGGGCAGTGGAGGGGGGAGGGGTTCCGAAACTTGAGGCGGACTACAGCCTCTCATCATGGCGAGCGTGCTGCTGCCTCATGCTGCTGCTTCTGTGCTGCTTCTCCCTCATCAGCCTCCTTCAGGAACCCCACAAAATTCAGTGTGAAGACAACGGAAGCGGTGTTGTTGTCGCCGTAAGCTGCCTCCATGTTGTTGTAAGAAGGGCCAGGCTGTGGATTTGGCCAAGAGCAGCCAGAGTAACAGGTGATTAGCTCCTGGTGACAGTTGTTCACTCACTTGTTATGCAGATCTTTATAACACTGAACTGCCTTCTGAAGAGCATCGATAACCTCATTATGCCTCACTTCATCTCTGTTCGTGCTTTCCACTTTTCCCTTTGCCATAGCTCTGACCACAAGCACATCACTCATGTCTTTCTTTGAAGGAGCCACATCTTCTATCACATTTTCACTTCTTTTTCTGTCATGCTCTATCCTAACCACATGCTCATCATCCTTCATAACAGCACTCAGCACTGCCTGTCACCTCTGGCTGTGCATTAACCACCTCCAGAACATCGTCAGGTGTCACCTCATTAAATCCTGGCAAGCAGCAGGCGAGCTCCACAGCCTGGGCTGCACCCTTGTCGACTGGCTGTACAGGACCTGGTGGTGAGGGAGGATGAGCCACCAAGTGTAGATGATTTTTGCCACACTCACCTGACCCCATGCCTCAAGCAGCCCATCAATTGAGTCTGTAACATTGTATCGACGCCAAAACTCCGCTATTGTCAGGACTGCTTGGGGGGCTGTGGGATCATGCTGCAAATTTTCATCCTCTTCCTGGCCTTCATTGTTGTCGTTCTCACTGGCGTTGCCACCAACAGCTCCCTGTTGCTGTTCCCCACCATACACAGGCCTCCCCACCTGTACTGTTATGTCCTGAAGCACAGTCATCTTAGGAGTGTCATATGTCACAGCCTGGATGAACCATTGATACATTAGCCTAGCTGCTGATAGATGAGTTTGGTGTTTGCTATTACTTCTTGGTCAAGGGGCTGGAGAAGGGAGGTGGTGTTGGATTGCAAAAACAGCATCTTGACTCCAGGGTGGTGAGAGATAAGGTGCTGTGGGTGGCATGGAGCTTTACCCATCAACAGGAGCACCTTGAAGGGGACCCCCTCCCTCCGACAATGTTCCTTACCTTCCTGCACAAATAAATCAAACCACTCAGTGACAAGGGAGGTTGTAGCCCAGGCTCTGTCTTGTTGCTGCCAATACACCCCTGACTGGCTCCTATCATGTAGGTTCCAGAAGGCATGCAGTTTCCTGGCCTTGTGGATGACAGAGGACCTTATTTTAAAGGTCCCCACAGCAATTGACACACAAAACCCTGTGGACCCTGACCAGTCAGGCTTATGTCCCTTAGGCTGCTTCTGCTGACGGGAGGTGTATGTCGACTGGGGGAGCATTTTCCATCGCAGGGCTGTCTCTTCCATGCTGAATATCATCGAGCTGGTGTAACCACCCTCATCCACAACAGCCTTCAAAATCTTGGGGAAGTCTGAGGCTGCTACTGTGTCAGTTGATGCCCTCTCACCAGTCAGATGAATGTTTTTGATCTCCTTCCTTCAGAGAAAACTTGCAAACCATCAAAAATTGGTGGCTTGTGGGTCTTGATTAGGAGTAGCTAGTAGTGATAGCCCCAGGTTCATCTGAAATGTGAACCTGATGGACTGCAGGCTAAAGTTACCCTCCTTTCTGTCCAAATCTTCCTTTCAGGGGATTGGTTGGGAGATGAGGGATGTTTTTATAATTGGTAGTGGAGCCACTCAGCTATGTTGGTACCACCACATGAAGGCATCCCAATCTAGCACCTCTCTGTTAGGACAGTGTTTGTTGTTAACAGAAAGGACAAAAATTAGTCATTCACTAAATTTGGCTCTCAGTTAACATGTTTTTGTTTTTTCTTGGAGGGAACAATCATTTGGTCTTCTGGCCTTTAGTTTTTTCTTCCTTTCATAAAAAAAAAAAAAAAAAGGAAATTTACAGTATCAGGTTTTTATTGGCAGAAGCAGTCACATTCCTTTTGTTTACTGTTGTTATTTTTGATGCTCTGCCATACTGTTATGTCCTCCAAAAGTAAGGAATCCATTCTGTACTATGAAATGTTACCATGCAACTTTGTGTTTCCCGACATGTTTGTCCTTTTAGTAATGTGCAGGTATGTTATGTTCCAGGTGACAGAGCAGCAGAGGAGTGTGTTTACATGCAAGGCAGCCAGGAGTGAGTGAACCAGAGGTGCTGCCGACCATACCCCACTGGTATTGTAAGGTAATAATTATGTCATGAACCAAGTATTTGTGGTATCCCCCCAGGTTCTCTGTGTACAAAATTCTGGTTGGTGTTGTCAGGTTTACAGAGGTACTGGTCTAATGGCAGGTCTTATTCCAGGTCTGCAAGTGGTCAGTGAAGCAGAAGCATCAACTGTGGTTTTCAGGGACCTGCCTCAGTAATGTACAAATCAGTATTGAGAAGAAAAATTACACCTTGTGCTGTTGTTAGAGGTTATATTGATCTTAACCAGTGAGCACTTCATTCAAGAGAAATTTTAATAATATATATGCATTTTTCAGTGTAAGAAATGTTGTGAATAACTGTATGGCAAGGAAGGGATCTTGGTCAAACAGCTAGCCTATGAACCTTGAGTATTACTTGTTGTTTGAGCTCTCGGAATTAATGGTTATGTTAATAGACACAAGAAATGGTTATGTCTTCGAATACAATAGTGCTGCCATCCAAATGTGTTGCAACAAATATGTTTCACCAGTAACGGAAACATTTTTTTTTACCTGGCAGTGTTGGTCAGTGATCGTTGTGGTGGCAAACAGTGAGGTGGAGCAGAACGGAGAGAACATCAACGCCATGCATCTGGTGACATCCATTTTATTCATCTTAAGGGAGCCTTTTTGTGCTGGAGGGATTAGATACAGCCTTCAGTAACTTCAATACCACAGTATAAGGGGACTTTCTTTTGGTGAGAATGGTAGTATCATCTGGTTATACAGCAGCAAGAATGAAATTAAAAGAATGTCATCCGATTGAAGGAGTTAAGTGTGATGGATGTTAAAAGTGTTACAAGTGTGATAATGGAGGTTGGTGGGCCAGAGCGAGTATCCAATATTGACTGTGACCTACTAGAGAAAGTTTGCATCACACAAAGTGAGAATATCCGAGACAAAGGCCAGCTCACAGCTGAAGCGTGGAAGTTCCAGTGTGTTGAGTGTGGGAAGCTCTTTACTTATAAAAAAAACCTCACTCAGCACTTGCTGATACACTCAGGGGTACGGAATTTCAAGTGTGAGGAATGTGGTAAGCAGTTTACTGAGAAATCAAACCTCACCAAACATTTAATGATCCATTCGGGGGTGAGGAGGTTCAAATGCGACCAGTGTGGTAAGCTGTTTGGTCAGAAACGCACTCTAGCCCAGCACTTACAAACTCATTCAGGAGAGAGGAAATTCAAGTGTGATGAATGTGGTAAATTATTTGGCCATAAAAAGCACCTGACCCGACACTCACAGGTCCACTCAGGAGTGAAGAAGTTCAAGTGTAATGAGTGTGGTAAATTATTTGCCGATAAAAGCACCCTTTCCAGGCACCTTCAGAATCACTTAGGAGTAAAGAAAGCCAAGTGTGATGAATGTGGTAAATTATTTAGCCGAAAAGGCGATCTCACCCGGCATGAACTAACTCATTCAGGAGTAAAGAAATATAAGTGTGACAGATGTGATAAGCACTTTGCAACAAGGAGTGCAATAACTCGTCACGTTAAAATGCACTTTGGACCATCTTGTTGCAGGGCTCCCAGGAAAGAGCATGATATCAGGAGTATTGTTAATGATGGTGATTATGTTGATAACTGTATAGATAAGAATGTTGGTGATAATGATGATGATAAATGTTTAAATAAAAACGATAGTTAGTTACTAAAATAAAATGACCAGTGCCCAGCTGGCAGCTGGACAGTATCCTAGTGTATGGCTTACACTCATTGATCTGAATCTTTGAGAACATGTGGGTTTCTAAATGGGGAATCTAGTAAATAACTTCTGTGGTGAATAGTTGAAGTTCAAAAGAATGCCATGATTCCATTGTCTCTGCTGATCCAGACATCCAGTTAAACCAGATTAGACAGACCTTTTGATTAGTTCCCTGTTGTAAGCAGGGTGTCAGCAACAAGAACAACAGTAATAAAATAATAATACTAATGATCATCATTCATCATCCAATCCAGTGTTGCCCTAAGAGGAGTGCAGGAGCTGAGAATAGGCAAGTTGGTTCTGACGTTTAAGATGTGAGTGACTAGCCTCACCTCACTCATCTGAGTTGCACTGTGTGAACAACAAACCCTGTCCACCTCCTGGATAAGAATGATAATATAATAATTATAACAACAATAATAATGATGATAATAATTTGGTTGCTTGTTTCTCAAAAGTGCCCATTCTTCCAAAGGAATTCACAAGCATTCAAAACACAAATGCACCCTTACAGTTCCAAAGCTGTGATATCACACACATATACAAAACAAACTTTATCTGCAGAACTGGTAACAATGACACAACTACAATAACAACAAGAAGCAATGTTTGTTTTTGCAGGAGAAACAGAAGACTTGGGGACCATCTACACTCTTCTTCCTTCTTTCAGAAACGGTGTACAGTCCCCAGTGGTAATTTACCCTGAGTAATCAAGAAGATTGAAGGAAAAATTATATTTTCCACTCTTCTTTTTCTTCCGGGCAAAATACTGCAAATCGGAGGTATAATGGGGAAGTGATCATCTATCTACAGTATCTGTCTATAGCCAGATGCCTTAATCCCGTAAGGGGTGGCCACGGACAAATTGCCTCCATGTCACCCTGTCCCCTGCCATTTCACCACCTTCCCCCCAGCTTATGCTCTCCTCTCTCATATACCTCTCTATTCCATCCCTCCATCTCATCCATGGTTTCTCCCCTCCTCCACCATACTCATACACTCTTCTAGTCAGTCTCTCATTCCATCCTCTTCACATGGCCACACCACCTCAGTGTATTTCTCCCAACGCTTTCTGTTACACCCACATCCACACCACAATGCTCCTTCACTTCCTAATTCATTAGTCAGTCTGTCACTCCATACAAGTGGATAACGTAGTGTTTTTAATATTACCTTTAGATGTTTTTTGCCGTTGTATATTTCCCTGAATCTTTTTCCTCCTTCTGCAAGACTGACAAAAGATACTTTAATGAAAGACAGTTATTGCTGTGATATTATAATATTTTGATGTAAAAATGTCACAGTTTCATTCATGATCACCATTATCTTGACTCTTTTCCCCTCCCTAAGGATGGGATAACGTTGGGGTAGGATACAGGTGATCATAAGAGGGAGAACTATCAACAGCATATCCAGTGAAGTAGGCCAGACACTTATTCATGTTATTCAAGCCCCTGGAATCTTTGTTCGGTGTCATAGACCTAACTGTCTTCACATATTTTGGGGTACCTGTTTTTTTTACATATTCACTTCATCCATCAACTATTAAAAAAGAGGCAGGGGTGCCCAGTCCATGTCCTGTGGCTCTATAAATAATTCATCCAACTTAATCTCCTGTCAGTCCCATGGCTTATCAACTTCCACACCTTCCCTTCTAACACTTAGCCTGTCACTTCAGATATAAATACAATTGCAGGTCATACATTTATCCATGTGGGAAATAAATCACAAGTAGGTGGGGGCACTCACCATCCACTCACTCGATGTAGTGCTGCTCTCGGGTGTCTGCCCTTTCCTCTCCTCTGTCCTTCTTTCCTTCAATTCTCTTCTGTCTTTCTTTCCTTCATTCTTTCCTTGTCTTTCTGCCTATGGGTAACTTTACACTCCCACTTCTGTCTTTCTTTCCTTCATTCTTTCCTTGTCCTTCTGCCTGTGGGTTACTGCACTGAGTGACAAGTCAGATGGTTTCCTGTATGCCAGGAAACCATTTACTATGCTTGGTGGTAACCATATAACCCAGTTTTGGTGCCTGGTGGTTTAGTGGGTAATTATGGCGCTCCAATTCGATTGAGCCCGTGAAAATTTATATCCAAGGGATGGTTGGGGTTTATTGCTCACATAATGCCACTCAGGGATGAGTGAGGCTGGTCACTCTCATCTTAAATATCAGGACCAACTTGCCTAGCCCTGGGCTCCTATGCTCCTCTGTGGGGCAACATAGGATTGGATGATGGATGGATGGATCATTGCTGCAAGTTAACCTTTATAATACAGTGATATACTTTTTTAGTTATTGTTACTTATACATGGATGTTACTTATACATTCTTATTCAGCTTTGGACAGACTTTTAGAAGCAGTTGAGTTACTAGTAGGCTTAATAAACTCCTTCATTACGTAAGACCTTGCATAAGTTGATTAAAACTCGTAGCAGCAAAAATAAATAAAATGATAATGTCACTCAGGTTCCATGGGGTAAAGGGCCAAGATTTCTGTGAAGAAACAATCTCTGAATGCCCACACTCACATCCTATATTGCATTTCAAGACAGTGAAACTTTTGTGAATACATGATCTGTGAATGCCGTCACACACATACCTTGTATAATTTGCATGAAGCTTCTGTGACTAAATGATCTTCAGATGCTAACAGTCACACTTTGTATTTCAGTGATTCCTCAGACCACATGATGACTCAGATTTCTTGCCCCACTCACCTCACTTCAGGTCTGCATCCCCTCTCATATGGCATTGTAAATGGTTAGTCAGACGCAGTTTATCAGTGAACCTCTTGCCACACTCGGAACAGTAGAACTTTCTCTCCCCAGTGTGTATCTGAATATGGCACTCCAGTGACCCTTTCTGAGTGAACACCCTAAGACAGTAATCACACTTGTATTTTTTCTTCCCAGTGTGTCAACATATGGCATCTGAGATTACATGCTTGGGAAAACTTCATGCCACACACGCTGCATGTATAGACCGTCTCACCAGTATGGATGTGGGTGTGGGTCTTGAGAATACTTTTCTGCATAGAGCTCCTGCCACAGTGACCACATATGTAGTTCTTCTCTCTCAAGTGAATGTGTGAGTGTCTTGAGCTGGCCTTTCTCGGTGAAGCTCTTGCCACACATGTCACACTTGTGCATCCTTATACCGGAGTGCACAAATAGGTGCCTCGTAAGATCACTCCTCTCAGGGAATGCTTTATCACACAGGTCACAGTGATACTTCTTCTCACCAGTGTGGATCTTAGTGTGTCTGTTGAGGCTGCTTCTCTGACTAAATATCTTATCACACATCACATTGGTGTTTTCTTTCAGCACTGTGTGTAAGAGCTACTTGATCAAGGCTAGCCTGCTTTATAAGCTTTGATCTGTAGTCCACACACCTTTTATCCTGCCACATATTTCACACTTATTTCTTTATCTGACAACTCTCTCTGCCTCTGCCTCGGACCTGGCCTCCTGTCCTAGCCTCCCATTCCAAACTTCCTCTTTCTACGTACCAGTATCCATGGCAACACTTCTGTTGTGATAGTAAAGAGGTACATAACAGTCCTGTCTACTTCATCTCATTACCCTGGCTCACTCCAACAATATCCAAACACACCCATCATCATCATCAGCACTACCATGGTCAGTCCATCTCTGGTGTACTGCACAGCTAGACTTCTACACAAGATATGGTTTGTTCCCACATGACAGAACTGGCCCACTCGTAATCTGAATACAGTACTTGGTCATAGGTACATGAAATTCAGTGAGTCTTAGTTACGGGCAGGAAAGAATTTCCTTGGTTGCTGGTCTTTCCAGCTGTCCAATCTGAGAGTCCCTCTGCCATCAACTGAGCTGAAACGGGTTAGGGATCTTTGTCATGGTAAAAGAAACATGCTATAGGGAAGCACAAGCCATAATCTGTCACACTGTAGTTCATTCATTTTAACTAGGTGGAGAATTTAATCCTTTTGCAGTTTATTTCCCATAGCTCAGTGGCAGAATATGACAGTGCTGTACAATGGATCAACATCCTTTCTGCTGAACTTCATGACTGGCACCATATTCTAGTGTTAATTTGTTGTTACAGGTCAGCTTTCAAGATGGAGGGAAAGCAGTTTTATGTTCAGTTAAAGTGAGCAGAACAGTTTATGATGGGCTGCAGGGGAGTGGCCTTGTTTCAATCAAGGTGCCAGGCTTACCAACTGGCAGTTCAGTGTTCACATGTTGCATAATATTTGGTGCTGTACATGAGTGCCTTTCCATGGTGGCACTCATATAATGAGGTGGCTTTGCTGTTCAGTACTAAGTAAAGGATAGAGTCATCAGTGGGTTAGGAGTAGGGTAAGGCAGATATAAGGCATAGATAGTGAAACAGAAGATAGTCAAAGCAGGCAGTGGCATGGTGTAGGTTTATTTGTTTGCTGTGGACAGACATTAGCTTGTGAGTGTTCACCCCACAAATGCAGTGGCAGTCAATGGGCCATGAACCCACCACTCCAGATCATCCTTTGAACGTGAGATGGCACAAAACCGACCAAGGAATCAAGTCACCCTCAACTACTCTGGGGTCATGCCTCTTTCGTCCGTCAGAAGTATATATTAGATGCTGTGCTCAGTCAAGTTCAGGCAGCCTTGATCATGTCTGCTCGTCTCCATTTCTTTTCCTGCAGGATGTAAGTCAGAGGTTACAGGTGCATAAACACAGTAAAGTATCTGTAACTGGTTATGCTTCAACAGAAGAGTGATGAGCTGTATATCAGGTATGACACACATGCACATGGGGGATGGGGAGTAATAGAGAGGGATATAAGGCTACAGTATAAGGGACATGAATGGGAAAGATAAAGGGATGTTATGTCATCAAGTGAGCTGATGAGGGTTTTATATTTCTCAGATTATACACTAGGCATAAAAAAAAGCATCTCTCCATCTTGAATGTTGGCCCATGCTGATCATGAAGAAGTGGAAAGGAAAGGACATACAGCCATACTATAACAGTGTCTTATTCTGCCACTGATCTACATGAAATAAGCTACAAAAGGAGGAAGAATTTGCCAAGTTAAAGTGCATGAACTACAGGCTTTCAGCACTCCATCTCCCTGCCAACAGGCTAAACCCAAGATAGTATGGGCAAGCTTGAACTTTCCCACCAAGTTCGTCTGAGGAGGAAGAGGAGATGGCTAGAATGTTGAGGAATATGATGGGATAAATATTAATATACCCTAACCAATCCAAACTTCCCCAAAACTAACCTAGGATATCTGCAATTATCTGTGATCTAGATACTCCAAAATACATAAATAAAATTGATAACTGATGAAAAAAATACATAAATATGTTTTTACACTAATTCAATATTTATTTATATGAAATAGAAGTCTATCAAGGCGAGTGTCGAGCTAAAGACGAACACTTTCGCTAACTTGTGCAAGTTTCCGCTCTGAATCCTGTTTTTTTTTTTTTTTTATTGATAGTCAAACACATTTTTTTGACCGGATTCCAGGTAATTAGGT
>JAGKTI010002621.1:14283-27123 GCA_018397915.1 Birgus latro | reverse complement strand
TTTATATCCAAGGGATGGTTGGGGTTTATTGCTCACATAATGCCACTCAGGGATGAGTGAGGCTGGTCACTCTCATCTTAAATATCAGGACCAACTTGCCTAGCCCTGGGCTCCTATGCTCCTCTGTGGGGCAACATAGGATTGGATGATGGATGGATGGATCATTGCTGCAAGTTAACCTTTATAATACAGTGATATACTTTTTTAATTATTGTTACTTATACATGGATGTTACTTATACATTCTTATTCAGCTTTGGACAGACTTTTAGAAGCAGTTGAGTTACTAGTAGGCTTAATAAACTCCTTCATTACGTAAGACCTTGCATAAGTTGATTAAAACTCGTAGCAGCAAAAATAAATAAAATGATAATGTCACTCAGGTTCCATGGGGTAAAGGGCCAAGATTTCTGTGAAGAAACAATCTCTGAATGCCCACACTCACATCCTATATTGCATTTCAAGACAGTGAAACTTTTGTGAATACATGATCTGTGAATGCCGTCACACACATACCTTGTATAATTTGCATGAAGCTTCTGTGACTAAATGATCTTCAGATGCTAACAGTCACACTTTGTATTTCAGTGATTCCTCAGACCACATGATGACTCAGATTTCTTGCCCCACTCACCTCACTCCAGGTCTGCATCCCCTCTCATATGGCATTGTAAATGGTTAGTCAGACGCAGTTTATCAGTGAACCTCTTGCCACACTCGGAACAGTAGAACTTTCTCTCCCCAGTGTGTATCTGAATATGGCACTCCAGTGACCCTTTCTGAGTGAACACCCTAAGACAGTAATCACACTTGTATTTTTTCTTCCCAGTGTGTCAACATATGGCATCTGAGATTACATGCTTGGGAAAACTTCATGCCACACACGCTGCATGTACAGACCGTCTCACCAGTATGGATGTGAGTGTGGGTCTTGAGAATACTTTTCTGCATAGAGCTCCTGCCACAGTGACCACATATGTAGTTCTTCTCTCTCAAGCTCTCTCAAGTGAATGTGTGAGTGTCTTGAGCTGGCCTTTCTCGGTGAAGCTCTTGCCACACATGTCACACTTGTGCATCCTTATACCGGAGTGCACAAATAGGTGCCTCGTAAGATCACTCCTCTCAGGGAATGCTTTATCACACAGGTCACAGTGATACTTCTTCTCACCAGTGTGGATCTTAGTGTGTCTGTTGAGGCTGCTTCTCTGACTAAATATCTTATCACACATCACATTGGTGTTTTCTTTCAGCACTGTGTGTAAGAGCTACTTGATCAAGGCTAGCCTGCTTTATAAGCTTTGATCTGTAGTCCACACACCTTTTATCCTGCCACATATTTCACACTTATTTCTTTATCTGACAACTCTCTCTGCCTCTGCCTCGGACCTGGCCTCCTGTCCTAGCCTCCCATTCCAAACTTCCTCTTTCTACGTACCAGTATCCATGGCAACACTTCTGTTGTGATAGTAAAGAGGTACATAACAGTCCTGTCTACTTCATCTCATTACCCTGGCTCACTCCAACAATATCCAAACACACCCATCATCATCATCAGCACTACCATGGTCAGTCCATCTCTGGTGTACTGCACAGCTAGACTTCTACACAAGATATGGTTTGTTCCCACATGACAGAACTGGCCCACTCGTAATCTGAATACAGTACTTGGTCATAGGTACATGAAATTCAGTGAGTCTTAGTTACGGGCAGGAAAGAATTTCCTTGGTTGCTGGTCTTTCCAGCTGTCCAATCTGAGAGTCCCTCTGCCATCAACTGAGCTGAAACGGGTTAGGGATCTTTGTCATGGTAAAAGAAACATGCTATAGGGAAGCACAAGCCATAATCTGTCACACTGTAGTTCATTCATTTTAACTAGGTGGAGAATTTAATCCTTTTGCAGTTTATTTCCCATAGCTCAGTGGCAGAATATGACAGTGCTGTACAATGGATCAACATCCTTTCTGCTGAACTTCATGACTGGCACCATATTCTAGTGTTAATTTGTTGTTACAGGTCAGCTTTCAAGATGGAGGGAAAGCAGTTTTATGTTCAGTTAAAGTGAGCAGAACAGTTTATGATGGGCTGCAGGGGAGTGGCCTTGTTTCAATCAAGGTGCCAGGCTTACCAACTGGCAGTTCAGTGTTCACATGTTGCATAATATTTGGTGCTGTACATGAGTGCCTTTCCATGGTGGCACTCATATAATGAGGTGGCTTTGCTGTTCAGTACTAAGTAAAGGATAGAGTCATCAGTGGGTTAGGAGTAGGGTAAGGCAGATATAAGGCATAGATAGTGAAACAGAAGATAGTCAAAGCAGGCAGTGGCATGGTGTAGGTTTATTTGTTTGCTGTGGACAGACATTAGCTTGTGAGTGTCCACCCCACAAATGCAGTGGCAGTCAATGGGCCATGAATCCACCACTCCAGATCATCCTTTGAATGTGAGATGGCACAAAACCGACCAAGGAATCAAGTCACCCTCAACTACTCTGGGGTCATGCCTCTTTCGTCCTTCAGAAGTATATATTAGATGCTGTGCTCAGTCAAGTTCAGGCAGCCTTGATCATGTCTGCTCGTCTCCATTTCTTTTCCTGCAGGATGTAAGTCAGAGGTTACAGGTGCATAAACACAGTAAAGTATCTGTAACTGGTTATGCTTCAACAGAAGAGTGATGAGCTGTATATCAGGTATGACACACATGCACATGGGGGATGGGGAGTAATAGAGAGGGATATAAGGCTACAGTATAAGGGACATGAATGGGAAAGATAAAGGGATGTTATGTCATCAAGTGAGCTGATGAGGGTTTTATATTTCTCAGATTATACACTAGGCATAAAAAAAAGCATCTCTCCATCTTGAATGTTGGCCCATGCTGATCATGAAGAAGTGGAAAGGAAAGGACATACAGCCATACTATAACAGTGTCTTATTCTGCCACTGATCTACATGAAATAAGCTACAAAAGGATGAAGAATTTGCCAAGTTAAAGTGCATGAACTACAGGCTTTCAGCACTCCATCTCCCTGCCAACAGGCTAAACCCAAGATAGTATGGGCAAGCTTGAACTTTCCCACCAAGTTCGTCTGAGGAGGAAGAGGAGATGGCTAGAATGTTGAGGAATATGATGGGATAAATATTAATATACCCTAACCAATCCAAACTTCCCCAAAACTAACCTAGGATATCTGCAATTATCTGTGATCTAGATACTCCAAAATACATAAATAAAATTGATAACTGATGAAAAAAATACATAAATATGTTTTTACACTAATTCAATATTTATTTATATGAAATAGAAGTCTATCAAGGCGAGTGTCGAGCTAAAGACGAACACTTTCGCTAACTTGTGCAAGTTTCCGCTCTGAATCCTGTTTTTTTTTTTTTTTATTGATAGTCAAACACATTTTTTTGACCGGATTCNTAATTAGGTGTGTATGAACCTGCAAGGTGATAAAAATTATGTTTTCCAATTAAAAGTGCCGATTCGGATAATGATCGCTGATTTGGTAATTCGTCTCACCCATGGTAATCTCGTGATATTACAGTTTTAGCGATATTCCTAATACTTTAGCCTTCTTTTTAGTTATTTTTTGGAGTTTTACGAGCTTAATAGCATTCTAATGATTTTTATTCAAGTGTAGCGAATTTTGTGATATGGATATGGCAACCAGTGAGCAGTGATGGCAACCCTGCAAGCGACAGGTGACAAGCGTCAAAACAATAACAGTGGGAGGTAGCTGAGGAAGAGGGTGTGAGGGAATTTGACTGACTGTAGTTGTGTAAGAACTTGGCAAATGTGGCACTTCATGTCGTGAAATAAATCACAGGAGCATCGGCAGAACCTGGATACAAGAGAGGTCTTAGGTGACAACACTTACAAGACGGTCATCAGTATTAACCTTACGTGTGGCAGGCACAACACGGACGTGTATCAGTAATATAAGCCAGCAAGACTGACTCGTGTGTCACTGTGAGGATCGGAGAACTACAGTGCAGCGGACGCCCTGTGGTAAGCTAGTTAACTTGATAGAATAGGTTAGGCAAGATTATGTAAAGTTATGTGTTAGGTAGGTAGGTTTGTCAGATTAAGCAGAGCTTGAAAAACACCTTGACTGTCAGACTGCAAGCTTATCACAAGGCTGGATTTTCCAACCATATTTTATTTTTAGCCCTTACTCTTCTGTGTACTGGACACAGCCTGGCATCCCATCTCTGTTATCTGAGGCTGGTTCCAGACCATTACTGTCAAGTGTTACTTCCCTCCCACAATACCCTGTGTGAACAGTAAGCCCTCCAAGTCAACTCTAGGCTATTGTCAAAAGAGAGTAATATACCAGGTATATTAGTAAACCGTGACGCTTAAGTAGAAGCCGTGGCAGAGGTATGTCTGTCCTATACTGTATTTAATGGAATCATTCCCAACCTTTGCTTCAGCATCCTTGGTGTAAGATGTGTTCTATTAGACCTCAGAACATTAGTGGTGGAGGAGAACAGTTAGATGTACCATCATTCCCAGATGCTGTTGCCAGCTCTCTTAGTATAGCCTATATTTGAGAAAATGGATTTTTGTCCAACCAAACCTGATGGAGATATTTTTTCAGTTGGAGTAGTGTGAATCAGGCCACAACTTTTTGCTCATGTAATTTTGTGTTGTTGGCTCTTCCAAGTTTTATTGCAATATATGGTTTTGAATATTATCTGAATCAGTAATGGAACAAATTGTAGTTAGGCAGCTTTAACCTCTTAGTATGAAGACTTATGATACTTGCAAGGATCAAATATTCAGATAATGATATTGCTGTGTTTATATATTAGTCTCCTGGGCATTATATAAGACGTTCATTTCAGGTGAATGGTGAGAGAACAGCAGGAGAGTGAAGCAGAAGAATTTATAACGTGGCCATCAGAAACCTGCCTCGGTAATGAACGACTCACCATTTGCAAGAATGAAGCCACACCTTGTATTACTACCCACAAGAAAGCTTGGTCATCTGCTTCAGTATTATATATCATGAATCTTCAGCTTGAATAATGATGTGAATAATTTTTTCATATAGTTGCTGAGGTATGTGTGGACCTAATGTTTGGTGTACATGTGTGTTATTTGTAGAAAGTAGATGATAGCCTCAGTGTTGATGCTTCAGATTCAGTAACAACAGGACCATTTTTCACGTGATTGTGATGCTGATCAATGGTTATATGGTGGCAGATACCATATAAGGCTGGCAGTGAGTAGGAGCGGAGTGGATAGGCCTAGCAGCTTATGTGCATCAAGCTTCAACCATAAAGTTTGGCAGGGACACTTTATGATTTGGTTTTATACACTGCCACACAATTTTATTCACTTAAGAGACTCACGTTATTCGGTTAAGGGAAGTGCCCTCCTCTTTACGTGTTAAAAGACGTATCTCAACTCCCTAAAGAACACTTCCTCTTAGAGTGTTAAAACTCTTGTCAGGTACATCATAAAGAACAACTGAAATGATTTAGGGTATCTTTGTGACCGCTACCAGATTTGTCTTTTTACAACTTGAAGAAGCTCTCATAAAAGGTTGCAGAAAACACAGATACTTTAAGTCCACGGTATAAGCATCCTTTTTGGCCTTATTTATTTATATATTTATCTTCTTATTTATTTTTACTCTTTTTTATGAAGTCAGCAGTTGATATCACAAATATTCCTTATTACAGTTCCTTTGTTACTGATTATATAAACCTGAACAGCCAACTTTCCCAATTGTATAAAAAATCTCTTAGTAAATGTCCGTTACTCATGCCAAGGACAGCACATATATACCACAATGGAGGTGGTCAAGGCAGAACCACTTGTCGAAGAGGATCTAGATGTGAAGTTGGAGTGTGATGTGAGTGAGGAAAGACTGGTGATTGAAAATGAGGTTGCAGAAGACACAGCCACAGATGCAGCTAAAGTTGGCAAGTTCAAGTGTTATGAGTGTGGCAGACATTTTATTTACAGAAGCCACCTCATCCAGCACTCTGTGGTTCATTCGGGAGTGAAGGAGTTCAGGTGTGAGGAATGCGACAGACACTTTGGCCGTAAAAGCAGCCTCAAGCAACACTTACTGATTCATTTAGGAGTGAAGAACTTTAAGTGTGACGAGTGTGGCAAACAGTTTGGGCATCGAAGTGACCTTAACAAACACCTCTCTGTTCATTCTGGAGTGAAGAATTTTAAGTGTGAGGAGTGTGGTAGAATGTTCAGAGTGAAGGGCAACCTGACGAAGCACTTACGACATCATTCCGGAGTGAAGAAGGTGTTTGAGTGTGATGAATGTGGTAAACAGTTTTGTCAGAAGAGCAACCTTACCCAGCACTCGACGATTCATTTAGGCGTGAAGAAGTACAAGTGTGACAGTTGTGGTCAGTTATTTCGAACCAGACAGGCAATAACTAAGCATGTTCTAACGCACCTGAAAGTAAAAGCACAGTAGTCTCTCTCTCTCTAATAATTAAGGATGTTCTAACGCACCTGAAAGTAAAGGCACATAGTTTCTCTCTCTCTCTCTCTCTCTCTCTCTCTCTCTCTCTCTCTCTCTCTAATAACAGATATTCCCAGGTCTGTAAGTAATTAGTGCCAACCAATACTTAACACTACTTAACACACTCAGTTTAATACTGTAGGCTCCAGGGATGTACGATTCTGCGATACACTTTTTTCAAAGCTGCAGTCAGCAGTTATGACACATTTTCCAGTTACACGGAGCTTTCCACACTTACACAGATTGATCTCAGCGGAAAAAATCCAAGACGTAGTGGGTGTTACGGTTCTTGTAGTAGTAGCAAAAATGGTAGCTTTGTTAGTAGTAGTGATAGTATCTATCTCTGTCTATTGCTAGACGCTTTAATCCTGTAAGGGGTGGCCACAAATAGATTGCCTCCATGTCACCCCGTCTCCCACCCATTTCACTGCCCCGCTTCCAGCTCACACCCCCCTCTCTCATATACCTCTCCACTACATCCCTCCATTTCATCCTCGGCCTCCTCCTCCCTCTCCCCTCCTTCCACCTCACCCACATACACTCTCCTCGTCAGTCTCTCACTCTCCATCCTCTCCACATGCCCAAACCACCTTAACGTGTTTCTCCTAACGCTTCCCATCACATCCTCAACCACACCACAACGCTCCTTCACTTCCTCATTTGTCAGTCTGTCTCTCCATGTGACTCCACATACTCCTCTCAAATAACTCATTTCCACTGCTCTCACTCTTGACTTCTGTCCCTCCAACAAGGTCCAAGCTTCAGTTCCAAATATTAGTGTTGGTATCACAATACTGTCATGTAGTAACTTTTTCACTTCCATGTTCACTTCCCTGTTTCTTACACTGCTTTCAAGGAACCAACAACCTTTCTTCCCTGCTGTACCCTTTCAAGCACTTCACCCTCTAAACTTCCATCGTTACTCATCACGCTACCCAAGTACTTAAATGCACTCACATTTCCTCCTCATCCAACCTCACTGTACATTCACTGACTTCACTTCTTTCGAAGACCATCACTTTACTCTTCCCCACATTCACCTTTAGATTCCGTTTCTTACACACTCTCCCAAACTCATCTACCAAGCCTTGCAGCTCCCCTTCGTCTTCACTCAACAACACAGTATCATCTGCAAACAACAGTACAGGGAGTTTCCAAACACTGCCCTCTCTCACTAGGGCTGCTCCAGCATCCACTGCCCGACCTTGTATCTCTTTTATAACCCCATCCATATACAGATTGAACAACCATGGAGACATGACACATCCTTGTTTCAATCCAACCTTCAAATGGAAAGATTCACTCAGTTTGCCATCCACACACACTGCAGCCTTAGCACCCTCATACATACTCTTCACTGCCTTCAACAACTTCCCATCCACTCCATATATTCTTAATACTTTCCACAAACCTTGTCTGGTGATAGTAAATATATAGTAATAATAGTAGATAGATATGGTAGTGGTAGTGTTGGCAGTTATACTTATGATATTGAAGGTAGTTGCGGTAGTAGCAATGGTAGTAACTTAGTGGTGATAGCAGTATTAATGGTAGTAGTAGTAGTAGTAGATGCCAGTACATAGCAGTATTAATGGTAGTAGTAGTAGTAGATGCCAGTACAGTATACTGTATGTTACTTAAAGATCTATAATGTCACTGTCTTAGGTCTTCGTTATCCCTGTTTAGTAAGTCATTTCTCTAGGTATCACATACATAGGCAAGTTTAAAGCATACCTGGTTTTTGGTGGGAATATGGGGCAGTAATATCGTGCAGTTAGGAAGCATACTAACACATCTTCCTTACCAGTTGATTTCTGATTCTGCTCTGTTACTGTGTTCTTGTGTGTAATTCGTGCAGTCTAAGACAGCATTAAAAATATATAAGGGGCACAGAAGAGGATGTTAAAGGGTAGTTTGGAAAATAAAGTGTTAAGGGAGAGGTTAGGCAGTCTCCCTACCCAGTGAAAATATGGGAGTTTAGGCTCGGGTTATGACCAATACAGTAGTTTTACAATATTATACAGTACACGGTTAAGGGATCCGAGGTACAGTGCTTCAAGGTGCATTATGCTTCAAATTAACACTTAAGCTTCATATTCAAATTAACAGGAGAGGTATATGAGAGAGGGGGGGTGAGAGCTGGGAGCAGGGCAGTGAAATGGCGGGGGACAGGGTGACATGGAGGCGATTTGTTTGTGGCCACCTCTTACGGGATTAATGCGTCTGGCAATAGATAGATAGATAAACTTAGCACGATATTCAGATTAACACTTAAGCTTCGTATCTCTGAGGTCTGCTGTAAATTTAGTAATCCTTGTTGATATGCACACTCATTATTTTGTATTACCCGGTATTTACTTTATAATCTGTCCTTCATTATTATTAGTATACATGCTTTATTTTATTGCATCTCAGACTCGTGGTTACACTGAACGTAATCTTTGTATATTTCAGTGTAGTTTGATTCATCCATAAACTCTCCTGTATCAGATTTTTGCTTCTCAGACTGGGTCATCTCTGTTTTAGTTTGATGTAGTGTGGTTGTAATGTATTGTACACTTACCAAAAAATGTACAGAAAGTCCAGTGTATGTGGCCATTTTTTACTGTCCAGATTAGTGTTCAGAAAGATGCACTCAGAATTTCCATTGTTATCTGTAAGACTAATTTTTTAGTTCGTGTCATTTACAGTACCGGTTGTATGGAAAATGTTGTGATATTTTGGAACCTATAAACATATAATGATATTGTGTTCAGAGAGCTATATGTTATTGATTTATGAATGATCATTGTGGCTTTGGTCATTTTGGCATGGTTGGTACAAAGGTAGTCTTGATTATAAGCTGTGCCTTCTCAAGACAAAGTCAGGAAAGAAGTGGTTTGACTGAAAGTGGTAGGATGGCTGGTGTTTGTGGCATCCATGTGCTACTGATTTGCTGAAGCCAAGATCCGGAGATTACATGATCTTGAGAATGTCATTTGGTGGACAGGTATCACCTGACTGGACAAGGGGATCAGCCATCCCTGTTTGGAAAGGGAAAGAAGACCAGCATGACTACAGTACAGTAAATGTTGAGTTGTTATGGTGCTTGGTATGCCAGACAAGGTTCTTGCTCACGTACATTTGATGCAAATCTGGGCCCATTTACTGAAGTTTTAAGACATGGGCAATCTGGATTCATATCCAAGAAGTCTGTAGTTAACCACATCATAGCACAGACTTCAGATTCTTGTGGTTTACAGACATGAGTTTCCTGGGCCTATGTCAAACTCAGCCATTCATATGAAGCCTACAACTCAATGGGATCCCCACAAGAATTGTTTGGGTCATAGTTGGCTTGTACAGTATTCAGAGACTGAGAGTGTTGGTACTTATTTGTGCACTGGGGAAGGGGGAGGAAAGGGAACATGTGATTTATTTTACAATAGGTTCTGAAATGATACAAGGATGTGTCCTTACCCCTAACTTTTTATCACATGTGTGGATTGCGTGCTGGGTCAGACTGTGATGATTTGGAGTCACTGTGGAGCGTCAGTTTGTAGTTTTATGGTCACTGACCTTGACATTTGTGATGAAGCAGTTATCCTAGCAGAGATGCTGGATAAACTCATGAGTATTCTTGAGGCACTACATTAGGAGGTGGAGCCACAGAGACAAAGGGTCTCTTGGGCCAAAATCAAAGTCCAGGCATTGAGTGTTGGATGACGCAGCACACTGTTCAGGCATGGGGTGAGGACATAGAAGTCTTGGAAAGAGTCACTGCCTTTGGTAATGTGATCCATAACATTGGTAGTTCAGATGATGAGACCCGTCACAGTGGTCTGGTCTATGATGGAATGGACTCAGTTTGAGTATTTGTCATTGTTGATAGCTAGTTGTGTTGGGGGAAAGAGATTCACATCTTTAAGACACCTGTGCTCCCTGTCTTATTGTATGGCTGTGAGACATGGGCACTGAACAATGCCTCAGTGTGGCCAATTAATTCTTTACTAAGTGCATTAACAGGATCATGGAGTATCAGCTGAGTACATAATGAGAAATTACTCTGGAGACTGAGTTGAGTCCTATTACCAAGCATAATACATGAACACCAGCCCAGCTGTGTGGGCACATGGCATATTTCCCTGAGCCTGAGCCTGCTTATAGGGTGATACCAGGAAGAGGCAACTCAGAGTGGAGGAGATCAAGGGGAAGCAATTTGACAGTGTCTGTTGGGAGTTACCTGGGGGAAGAGTCATTGTCTGGAGGCTTGCCAGGGGGTGACCCTTGTGGGTGGAATTGGAAGGTGAGTGAGACCATGTGCCACAGCAGCATTTGCCCCTAGTGAGGGAGTGATATGCTCTAAAATATTTCAGCTCTTTTCATACAACTGCTACTAAATTTGAGGAAACTGGCAGACTAGCTTCACAGGTAACAGTGAAACTGATTGGCAATTATTAAAGTGTTCAGATGCATTTTTTGGCAAGTGTACTGTCAAATATTAAAGTTCGTTTATCTCTCTTACCTCTCATATGGCTTGGTGCTAGTTGTTTATTATTCCTGCCTTTCTTTCTTGCCTCTCTTTCACCACTGAATTAATCAGCACCTGAATGTGAGGCAGTTGACAGAGGTGCAGATCATCATTCATTTGTGGGGGATAATATATACCTCTGTCCACTACTTATTCAACATCTATGACTCCAGTGATGAGAGAGGCAGGGGAGGTGAATGGATTTTTCATCTGACTGTATCTTAGTCTGTAGGAGTGGAGGAATATGTTATGGGAATGTAGGAATATATGTTATGATCTGACTCCATGTCAAGTTCGATGTACTGTACCTGTGTAGATAATGTTATTTGTTGATTTATTACATGCATAGATGGTTTAGGTACTAACAGTAGTAGTGTAGATACTAAAACAAGTACTTTATTTACCTTGATATGTTATGTAAGCTTATTGAGCTGTTAAGAATATTAATTTTGTAGTATTTAACTCTATGTACAGTCTGAGACAAAGTTCACCTAATATTTCACCTCTTCTGCATATCACTTTCCTCTTTTGGCTAAATATTAAGTGAGATAGGCATGGCATATTTCTCTGCCCAATATTTCTCTTCGTCTACATCTATTTTTCTCAGTTCCGTAATATTCCTAAATTAAGAGAGGTATGTTTCCATGCTTAATATTTCCCCTCTTCTACTTTTCATCTTCCTCTGTTAGCTAATATTCCTAAGCCAAGCGAGGCATGGTATATTTCTCTGCCAAATATTTCCCCTCTTCTACTTTTCACTTTCCTCTGTTGGCTTATACTGTATTCTTAAGCTGAGAGAGGCTTGGTATGTTTCTCTGCCTAATATTTCTCCTCTTCTGTGTCTCATTTTCTTTTGCTGGTTAAAATTCCTAAGCTGAGAGAGGATTGGTGTGTTTCCCTGCTCATTGATAGTTGTCTTTAATATCATGGAAGAAATTGCTGGACATGCTTAAGTGTGAAGTAGATGCAGTGGAATAGTAGGCCAGTTTTTGTCCCTGATTGTACATTCCTCTTGAAAAACTATGCAAACAGTGTACAGGATGGTCCATATATTGCAGTGTCTAATCTTGTGTTTTGCAGGATGGTTCAGTCTGCTGGTGTCAGGGTGCATTTTTTTTAACTGCTTCATGACACCACTAATCAAGCAGACAGACACTGGATATTTAAAAAGCTGATACCGGTACTAAATTATAAGGAATAAAAAGGGTTATTGAAAACAGAAAATGATATAGGGAAGGTACTGATGATATTGATTGAGCTGTTCTCACAACACATGAGAAATGAGATGCATAATGTATGGTCTGCCCAGAATAATATATAGTATATCTCAGGACTGTGAACTGGCACAAAGTTTTTAGGGCTGTAGAGATAGCACTGTGCTCTGTATTTGTGCAAGTATCATTTATTTTTCCATTCTCTGTTCGGTTATTTAAAAAAAAAAAATGGTGGTGTAGTGGCTAGAACATGCCAGTTGGAGTGACAGCCTTGCATAGGTTTGATCCTGAATAGGTGACTGTGGACTTTTCTGTCATGTACTGCCCCCAAAGGGAAGTAGGCTGGTCATGTACTATGATAGCCTTACCTCAGGCTTCTACACCTGGAAGGAAATAAAAATGGGATTGGCTCTTATCACTTAATGTAGTTTGTAGCTATTTTGTGTTTGCCCCTTCACTCTGCAGACAAAAATTTTCATTTTTGCTACAAAGGTCCCTCTGCTCACTCCCTGTCCCTTGAAAGAAGGATGGTTGACTGCAGAAGATGGCAGCTTCAGCCTTCATTTCACTGGGCAAGTGTCTGGATGAGCCATGGTCAGCAGCAGCAACAAG
>JAGKTI010002620.1:49090-65129 GCA_018397915.1 Birgus latro | reverse complement strand
TGTGTGTGTGTGTGTGTGTGTGTGTGTGTGTGTTTAGATATGGTTGTGGTTCAGGTGTAACTGTGGTTCAGGTGTGGCTGTGAGTGCGAGTGTGGTTCGGTTGTGGATGTGGTTTAGATGTAGGTGTGGCTCAGGTGTGGGTGTACTGTAGATGTGGGCACTGACAACGGTTAGTACGAGAGCTCAGGAAGTATAATTGCTTCTACGAGAAACTCAAAGAACTGTGTAGTGAACTGACGACAGACTTAACAGCAGCTTCATTTCCCAACAGGGCTGTGCTCTTCATCTCGCCTCATGCCACACGCACTGACAAAAAAGCAACACGAAAAGCAACGACTATTCAAATGACCAAAAAATTTCCTTAATAGGTCACTGGTTGGAAAAGGTCAAGGCGTGATTAACTAGCTTTTTCACGTCCCATCATAAAAATAATCTCTTTAAGTTCTTATGTGATCTGACCTTTGGTATGACTATTTTATTTTTCTATCCAGAGACAGGACTTTCAGTATCCTTAAAAAGAGAAAATACATTTTAAGAAGTCTTTGTCACTGTTGCAGGCCTAAGAAAGCATTTTACTCGGCTAACACCAGATGATTTTAATGAGCTGAGGGAATTCCTTGGCTGCAAATAGGGTACGGAAGGCGTTGCAGTGGATAAAGATAAGTAACATGCAGTGTTTTGCTACCCTAATTTATTTTATTCAAACACCATGTTATTTTTTCATTCGAATCTGCCTGCAAGCGAGAGTTACGTGGGTTGAGGTCAGTGACTGGAGCTACCATGATTATTTTACGTACTGTCGCTGTTGTTACATGAATGAAAGTAGAATATGGGAGCCATCATGACCGTGTGAGTCACTGTGATTTGCGGAGATCCATCATGCGTGGCTGCGCTGCTCATAAGACGCATTATGTAACAAAAGATGTCTGGATTTCGAAATACATGTAACTATACGTAATCCACAAGGCAAAGAAAAAATCTGGGAGGAATGAAGAAACTTAGACAATATAGCAGAAACAGTGTACGCCATTGTTCAATAGGTTCAAAGTTCAAGTGTTCGTTGGGAGCTTGTCACCGTATTAGGATCACTGCTGCTAGAAGCTAATTTCACGGAACTATGCGTATTTCTGCTTTTTACTTTTTAACCTGGGCGGAAACATGCTACTTCATCACTCGAGATTTCCGCGTCAGGGTTAAGATAATACCGTAACGTGTGGAGATCGACATAGCTGTGAACGTCTGTTAGAAATATATATAGGCTAATACAGTACTTTTTACTACGAATGGTGGGAGACTTTCAGTTCCGATGAGAGCAGAAAGCTTCGACCATTTGACTGTACGTATGGAGTGAAGCAATAGAGATGATGTACAGTATTTGTCTGCGTAACAGCAACTTTTGCGATTGCTTAAAATGAATTAACCAGGTACGCGCGCGCACACACACACACAGAGTCCCGGTAGTGAGACCTTGGCATTACACGAGCATCAAATTGTTGTAAAGGTGGTGGTGGGCGTGAGTGGTGAAGCCTTTACTGCCGTCACGCTCCGCCACTGTCACCACTGCAGACTGGGGATGATGCAGCTCGGGAAAAGGTATGAATTATGAGTTCTCTTCAGCATGTCAAAGGGGCGATTACAGTTCTTTCACCTTAACTTGGTCTGGATTTTCGTCCTTTTCTATTTTATTTCACGTAGACCAGTTGCTGAAAAAGAATGCTACAGCTCTACGTCCATTCCATTTTCTCGTGATAAGCATCGTATTCTGGTGTTAATCTCTTGTTGCAATTCAGCATTTATGATGGAGAGATGGCAATTTTAGGCCAAGTTAAAGTACGAGTTAGTGAACTGCGGTGCTTCAAATACTTGCTGGCATGGGCGACTGCGGACGAGAATTCTGTGTCACTCTATACAAGGAGTCAGGGGCGCCCACAGAATTATTTGTGGTGAACATCCATGGTGTAAGGGGGCCCATTTTCCAGGACTAAGAAATGGCGAGCAAAGCGAGCCTATTCATTTTTTTTTTTTTTTTCAAGTTTTGATCAATTTAAAGTGCATTTTTAAGCTATATACAGAGGTAAATTTAGATGTAAAATAAAAGTTTACTTTGCAGATACATGCATTATACTGTATTTGAAATTTACATTATACATGTAGCTGAATGATACAATATGTTGTTTTTTAGTCACTGTACTCAATGTTTCTATACTGTATTTGGTAACTATATTGCCATGCAGAAATCATTAGGTCAAGTTATAAAGATAACAGAAATTATGCCACAGAACGCCGAAATAATAAGCATGGGATAGAGTGCGTTTGGTAAGCAAAACTCTATTATGATAAATACGTCACCCCTTTCATTAAAAAGGAAAATATACAAACAATGTATCGTCCCTGCAATAATTTCTGTAAAAAAAATTTAATGTATAACAAAGTGTCAACTGCTCGTCAGTGAAAAATTCTCGGACTCTGTATAGGAGTCCCGGTTTTTTAGAGGCTTCTTTTGCAATGGATCTAACAGGCTGTCCAGCTTGGGTTACTACTTAGTGTCACACCGAGAATATCAATACTAGAGGAAGTGGGAACATTTACATTCTTAAAAATTATGTGGGAGTCGGAAGGATGCAGTCGGTTAGAAAATTGAATTATTAGAAAATTCTGACGAATAGGGCATGGCATATTTAACCTAAATGAATAATGAACTACAGGCTATGATGTAAGACGCAAATTATGGCATCAATCTTTATCTTGGTAAAACTTATAGGCTACAAGTGTCGTCATTCAAAAATACCATTTTTCCTAAAGCCAAGAACACATATAGGCTTAGGCAGTCTAGCTCATAGTACGCCTAAGTGTGGAGCCTGCAGAGAGTAGCACCGCAAATCCGAAATGGTAGTTATCCCTAATGTTCAAAGAACGTTCATAGTCGCGTTTTCGCGACTTTTTCAAGTCAAGATCATCTTGATATTCATTTTGACTGATATTGAGTTTCAAGTGAGTGTCGCAAAAACGGATTGCGGCAAGATTGTATTGCCTTTACAAGAGCGCCATGTAAACATTGTCCGTGCGTCATGGCTGCCTTGGAAGATTTTCTGGAAGTAGAGGAATTTAATTGTATTATTCCTCAGGTGACTAACCAGACGGGGCTCTGGCTTGAGAATATGGCGGCAGATGAAGGTGGAACTGTGCCATTGTTGTTGGACACAAGGTAAAATGGTCGTAAATATTTTGGTGGCAAAAGATTTGTTTCAGTGTTATGGAAAATCACACACACTTCACTGAAATCAACAGGTGGAAAGTTTTCTTCTTCTCTACCGAGTCCGGCTCGACCTCCGTCGCTCAGGGTTTGTTTACAAAATGGAAAGTCAATATCAGTCAAAATACCCCGGGAGGAACATTGACTAACTTGCCTAGTCATGCTCAAGATTCAATATCGTTTTGACTTTTAGTGCTCGCGAAAACGGGTATCAGCACGAAAGTCAATATACGATATCAATATTGGTCAAGATATCTTGACTTTTAATGTCGCCAAAACGCGACTCTGATCTATTACTGTGGTACTTCAGTATCCCTACCTTTAGTAACAGGATATCCATCCAGGCTATGCTTCTCATGGCTAAGTGAATTGGTTGAATTGACGGCTGCTGCAGTTATATCCATCCAGGCTATGCTTCTCATGGCTAAGTGAATTGGTTGAATTGACGGCTGCTGCAGTTCCCCAATACCTAGATGTGTAAGTATCGATTCTTATGGAGGCTGCAGGCATAAAAAAATGCAAAAACAAATTACTAAGAGATGTATGACATGTTATAAAACAATGAAATAAATTACCGCCTTCGCTTCTTCTCCTATTGTAAACAATGAACGTTCTCAAGCATTCGAAAGGCATAAAATTACAATAACAATAATAATCGATTGTCCTGTGAGTCTTTTATATGAGAAATTAACCATATAAAACCACTGTTTTATCAAAGAATCATTCGGGTGACCAATTATCCAAAATATCAGATACTGAAATACAGCATTCGACTTTGTATAAAACAAGATTATGGTAACTAAAGAAAACCATCCCGAACGTAAAGACGGAGGTAACAACTTAAGTTTCTATTAAACAGTCTATGACATTGTGTGTTCTTTCATTACTTGCATAATGATAAAGTTATCAAATTCTTTTAATGATGATTGAGTATATGTTTAGGTAATACATTTGATTATATTATACTATTTATTGTTGTTCAGTATGAGGTTTACTTAAGTAAGGTTGAGGAGATTTCCTTAACAGGGCCCCAGGGGGCCCTTTCTTGCCTGGGGGCCATAAAGTGGACGCACGTGCGTCCGGTGCGTCCGCCTGGGGGCGCCCCTGCAAGTAGCCCCGTTGGACGCGGGAGGGTGTGGGAGAAAACGTCTATGGGTTACAGTGATGCAGAACTCCCGTACGCTTCAGCATGCATCTGATGTCCTGTAGGTGCTTAGTTGTGCCTTTCTTCTTCTCGTGGGAAGTTATGGCAGTTAATCAATTTTTGCTGCCCCATTCTTCCTTCAAAACACGACTTGCAGTTGTCAGTATTACTTCCGGTTTCCCAGTTATATTGCTCGGTAAACAGGGAGAATGGGGAAACATACTTAGCCCACCAGTTTGACCGATCCGGGAATGGAACTCGGGTTCATCCAGTTGCAAAGTGGATGTGTTAACCAGTACACCACAGAATCCCTTGTAGTTGGACGTGGTGGATATCTTGTTACGGCAGGTGATTAAAGCACAGATGGCAGCTGGTACCTACGTTTGCTTTACTGGTGGTCTGTAGCGTGGCCGTCCTCATGCTTAAGTCTGCGATTTCAAGATACAAGAGCCGGTGTAGAGCAGCTATGATTTTTACCACGCTTGATAATGGTCGTTGGCGTGGCTTTCTATTCATCGCCTGCCCTCGAGATGAGAAAACATAGTTTCTTCAGAGCAGACCACACGCACACGTACTGGACCACGCACAAACAGGCAGGCAGAGAAGCAGACGAACGGGCAGACAGAGTGAGGCAGACAGGCATGGTGAGATAGGAAGGAAAGTAGGCAGGCAGATGACGGACAAGGAAGGAAGGAAGTGAAAAGTAAGGGAGGAAGGAGGGAAATGAGGAGAAGAAGGAAGGAGGAGGTGAGAAGAAAGGAAGGAAAGAGAGACTAGGAAGGAAGAAAGGAAGTATTTGAGAGATGTGGGAGGAGCAGTGAGGACGAAGGGAAGCGGGAGGTAAAGAAGGAATGAAGGAAGGATGGAGGTGAGAGACAGGGAAGGAAGAGAGAACATGAGAGATAAGAGAGAAGTGAGAAGTATAGGAGGGGAGACTATGAAACGAAAGCAGAGATATAAGAAAGACCAAGAAGAGATGGGAGTCTTGGCTTAAATCCGAGGAGAGAACTGGTAGGCAGATAAAGTATGGGCAGAAAAGGATAAGGAAGTTTGAGCACAGAGTTTCAGAGTGATGTCGATGGTGCTAGAAGAATGAATGAGGAGGAGGATGAAGCAAAGGGTAGGCAGTGAGACGTGACCGTGGAATGCGGTGAGAGGCAGAGGGGAATGAGTGGAATGAGGTAAGCGAGGAAGTGAGGAGAGAGTCAGAACGACAGAGGTAATTATTACACTGAACTGCATAAATGGCATATATTTTGCGATTCAAGAAAAAGACAGACCATAATTTAGAACAAAAGGAAAACATTGAAAAAATATGTAAAAGTTCGGAAAGCAAGACGATCTATCCCATATGGTCCTTATCATTGTCACAGTCGCAAAGGTAAACTGGTATTGAGTCACATCCCCTGTGATGTCGATAGCGAGATCGTACTTTTAATTTTTTTACAAACGTTTCTTTACTCTTAACATTACACAAGGGATCTCCGTAACTACCAGAGTATCCTTCCTGATCCGTCGTTTCAAAAATTTCTGAGCTGTCTGCACTGCTGGAGACCTCCGTATACAATCCATATTCGGCTCCTTATAATTCAGTGAAAATTATCATGGTGGCTCACACACTAATGGAAAGTCATTGATTAGAAAGTCCGGTGAGATCTGCCAGCAGACACAGTCGGTAGGGCTTAGAGGAATCTTGATCTGTTACAACAAAGTCATCCACCTGTTGACGCTCCACTTGCGCGGAGGAAAAGTTCACGAATGCGCTGTGGTGATGGTCCAAGATTTGTCAGGTGTGGCATATGGCACTTGCCTGGCTCCTGGTGGTACTTACACGCTATCCTGGTACTGCAGACTAACTCAACATTTTTGCTTAGGAAGCGATACGTTTTATAGTGCTATGAAAAGTGGTATAGCATGAACTAGGCCTTGAGCAACGAACACCAGAACTGTTATGCAATGAACAATGGACAGAAGGCTATATAGGTGGAAGCAGCAGGTTCGTCGTGTATGAGAGGGAGGGCGGTGAGAGGAGTGATAGATGTGTGACAAGAGGGTAACGTTGAAAGTGGACGGATGATTACAGGAATGTGAGCGTTCCTCAAGGGTGAAGCGGGGTAGACAAGAGAAAGCAAACACAAGGAGGAAGGCAGACAAAGGTGGTGTATTCATATGTAAAAGAGAAAGTAGAATGATGAATCTGAATCATGAAGATTCCAATGAATGAGTATACCTTGGTTACGGGATACAGAACCTTCATGTGGCTCTCACAAAATGCCAGCCATAGCACTCTGCCAGCATGTAAATCAACATATACATGTACAGTATATAAAGCACACATATCAGCATAAATACTGTGGACGACTGACGAGACTAGTGCCGTATGAATAGTTTCCAAGTACAAGTACCTTCTATCCTTTCTTCTGCAGTGCTACCTTCTCCCTCCCTCCTACCCCCTATATCACGGACGGATCCAGCACTTTAGAAATGGAGGCGTGAGTCCTAATGGGATTACATGCCGCTTAATCCATTTAGTATATCAAATCATAATACACTTTTATTTTACTTCTTCTTATCACAGGATTACAATGATATAGGCAATTGCAGTATGTAGTATATAATCCTGATCATTTATTTCTTATGTTTTGGTTAATATTATTCCTTTATTTTAAGTAATCATTAGTCTGCCAAAGATAGGGGACGCGTGTGCCTCATAAATCCATGCCATTTGATTGACTGGTTAGTTGCGCTGGGACGACACAAGGGATAAGGAAGTGTTTGTAAGAATGTATGAACTGTATTTTGTAAGTTAGGTGAACTACGTGTATGTATATGTATTTTTATATAATTTCTGTTACAGAGAGAGAGAGAGAGAGAGAGAGAGAGAGAGAGAGAGAGTGAGAGAGGATAGTTACAGGGGTGAGAGGGTAGATGAGGGAGGGGGAGGGGGCAGGCAGAGGGAGAGGGACGGAAAACATGAAAATAACGGAAATAACAAAGACAGGATGGACAAACAAAAACACTCAGAACAAAAACAATAGTTCCCAATTCATCTTTCAGCAACAAGGAGAACAAGGACCATCGCCACAATAATACAAGGCACAATGCAAGAGATCGCAAAACAGTTCTCGCGTCTGAACTTGCATAACAATGAAGGGAGATCAACAAAGGGAATGACGGTATAAACAGGGTTCCAGTCCACTTCTGATGTATTGCAGAAAGACGCTGTGGTGTTTATGGAGGTTCGGACAGTTGTACAGCCTTGGAGATCTGGAGTGACGTCGCCTGAAACGTCCACCAAGTCGTGTAATTTTTCTGTACTGTTCTGTTGTGCTGTGTTGTCCTGCGCAACCTGTTAGATATGCTAAACATTCGACTGGCAGGCAATTCCTAGAGCTATATAAAATAATCTGGCGCCAGCAGTAATTTTTGAATACGATAGCACAAGTCAAGAACTTAACAATGTATTTCCTTGGTTTAACTTGGAGTATGTATAATGGTATGATACGGGTGTGTCCTTCTATGCAGAATGAAGAGCCCAAGAGCCTATATCACGAGAAAAGGCGCCTCCTCCAAAGTCGGTAGAGATCCCTGTTCAAGATCTGTTCATCCTACACTGAATCCGAGAGACTGGAGTTCATTTACAGCAAAAATACGCTAAGGAAGGCTAGTTTTAATCTCATCAACTGCATGAAGGAAAGGCTGCGAATACCGGCTTATTTCTGCGCTAAAGAGTTCGACAGAAAATGGGATGAGACTGTGTGGGTAGAAAGATGGTGTGCGCTCACCGTAAAAGGAAGGACAGTATTTAGACTTTAAAGTAATAATGATGGGTGAAATATAATGTAACAATATGGTGAAGAAACAGGAAATGGAGAAGGGCCTGGATATGACGAGACCTGAAGTGAAAACCATGCCCTACCACTTTGCTGGGAGTTGTGTGATGTGGATAATTTTGACCCAGATGTTTTAAGCCATGCTTTTTTTTTTCGTTTTCTACAAGGTAAGAAATTATCCTGAGAGGATAACTTGGGCTCTGCTCCCTTCATGCTCAGTGTTTAGTATTGCCTCGAGGATTCCTAATCTGCACAACCATAGTAACACAGCTGTTGATCTTTGTTGAAGTTACTTAAATAAGTCAAACGAGACATGCCCAGTGCGGCAGAATAGGCTGACAAAGGAAACACTAATTTTGTGAAAATGATATAAATTCTGTTGGCTCGAAACATTAAAAAAAAAAAAAAAGTAAGGATACTGAGCACGTACTGTACGTACAGCAGCTGCCACAGGCCATAGGCAGGTCACTGAGTTTAAAGCCAACGGGAAAATGCACAAAAGGGGCTGGTGTTAATAGTCCCAGACAACTAAGTTTCGGCGAGAAAGACATGAGTTTTAGAGGAATATGGAAGTATTGTATTTATATGAGAGGAAATAATTGATGATCATGCATGCTGTAAAGTTAATGCCCATGCTACAGGTGTTACTGAAAGGGCCTTCACAGGGAAAGGATCCATTATTGGGGATACTTTTGGTCTGTTGAATCTTTTTCAGTTACGTCATTTTCCACTTAGGTTAGGTCCGTTAGGCTGGAAATGGGTGGCATTTATCTCTTCATGATTACGAGATTCGTGAATCTTCATCTTCGTCCGAGGTGAGATGAAACCGATATGCTCATCCATGCTCCTTGACAACACTGTCTGGTTTTACTGCTGTTTACAACATCCTTCCTGCAACAGTACGTTTGTACTTGTACTACTACATGCTATTCTAAGTTGGAAACTAGCATTATCTCAGTACACTGTTAAGGAGAGGCATGGCTCACTTTGGCTAAGCTCCTTCTTTGGCCATCATATGCTGTTATATGTAAATTTGATTGTTAAAAAAATCTATACACATAGCATGTTAAAAAATTGATACAATAGTCGATAAATACGGCAAAATGCCGTTGCCTCTGCTTTCACAGGATACCGTATATTAATTGTCTGTGGCATTTTCTATCTTCCAGGTATAGTTGTCATGCACACATTACTCTTACTAGGAAACCACGAACTGTATTGATTATTTAGAATATCATCGGGACCCTCCCGCAATGCGGCACTTTCTTATTGTGTGTACTGACAGGCTATACAGTTTTAGAGATTACAAGTTAAGTTTTTGCAGTGTGTGATGAGCTGTGTGAATAATACAGCATTTGACAATACTCGTGTGTGAGTAAGTGGAGACTGTAGTAGAGGCCGCAGTGGTGAGGTGGTGGGTTGAGGTGAGAAGGTCTTTGCCAGTGATGGTCACGGCACTAACCACATTACTTGTTGATATCAAAACGGAAATTGTTCCCATTATATTTTAATTATAAATCTTAGAACATGACGTGGCCTACCTTCTTCTGACCAAAAGTGATTAATGCAACCTTGGCATCAATGAATTCAACTTGAACAGTCTTAAAGTTGCTTAGCCTAACTGGACACGAAGTAGGAGTAATCCAGTTTAACCTACTCTGTACTCTTTGGATGAAATACATTCTGTGCATTCATAGTATGCTCAGCTTAAGTAATATCAACAGAACTCATCTGTACTCGTTCAAAAAGCAAGCATGTACATCGACCACATACCAGCATGATGTGCCAGCATAACAATCAGTCTGCTCACTATCAGCCGGCACAAACTTCTGCTGGCATAATCGTGGCCTATCCATCAGAACAACAGCTGGAATGACCTATGATTTTCCTATGTGAACTCATTGGGAGCAAACTGGCTTGGCTTTCCATTCAGGTCACTTGAGGTACTGTTCCATTAATACTTCTAGGTCATACCAGTCATGTTCAGACCCATCACTTAAGGTTCATTTTTGTCAGTTCAAGTCTAATCAGGCTAATATTGGTCCATTAAGGTAATTTCCGGGCCATTCAAGTTCACATAGGTTCTATCGCGACATTTAGCATTCATTCGGTGCTGGAGCGGGATGTCTTAACGTGATGGCACCGATATAACCAACTAGCACCGCTGCAGTGTTATTAAAACGTCCCCTCCCTACCTTTCCCCTGAAAAGAGAATGGTGGACTGGGGGAAAAGAGTAACTTCATCTTGTGGTCCGCCCAGTTCGGGTCCAGGTGATCCTGGGACCACCACCACCACCACCACCACCACCACCACCACCACCCCCACCACCACCACCACCACCACAACAACAACAACAACAACAACAACAACATCGACGACGACGTTCATTCAAATCCTACACATCCAGTTCGCCTCCGTTAGACAAGTTAGGACCAATTAGCTTCATTAGTGCCATTTCAGGTCAGATCAGCCCATCACATCAACTTAGGCACAGTCTAGTAACTTCAGTCCTGCTTAGGCTAATCCAGTTTCAGTTAAGGTAATCTATATCCAGTTAAACCCAATCAGGTTATAAAGGCCCATTCAAGTCCTTCGAGGGAACACTGCCTTGTCATGACGAAAAAGTCTCTGCATGCCATTCAGGTTAGTTCAGGTCCTATCACGATCATTCATGTCCAGTTAGTTCCATTCGAGAACTTCACATTCAGTAGGGTTCACTCAGCTGAAGGTCATTCACATCCATCCAGGTCATCTGACATTTCTTCTGGTTACTGGAGTTTATTTCAGCCATGCTCAGACCGAAACATAAATTCATTGCTATTTCAGTTAGTATATCAGTTGATTTAGACTGATGTAGAAATATTCATGTCATGCCTATGAAGGTGTGCCAAAAATCAGTCTAATCAGTGCTATGATGATCGGGATGTGACAACAGGTCTTGCATGTTCTCTGAGGTCCTCTTAGATCCATCAGAGCTATTTGGATCAATACCTATCTTTTCATCATTATGCTTCTGAGGACTTGTGCCAGACTTCGGCCTTATTGGAGCTCAGGTTTTCGAGATGTTCATTCAGGGCTCTCAGGACTAAATGGAATGAGTGAAAACGACTGGGCAGAATGGAATGGGATGGTGGCGGGTGACAGAACGTTACTTGAATATAGGGGTTGTAGGTCGGCTGGACGTCAGAGCAGTCATTTTTATGGTATCCACCACATCAGAGCAGAAACAACTGGGATGGGTGAAGAGATGTGAACTGGATGAACTAGGCTGATGATGAGGTCAGTACAGATCATTTCAAGTTATGCCTATTAAGGAGGTGTGATAAAAATCAGTTCTCCTGGTACGGTTGTTCAGATATGTTGCTACAGGTCTTTCAGGGCTGCATGAAATGAGTGGAGATGAGTGGAAGGGATAGGGGCGAGTGGTCGATCATGAAAGGGTAAGTATGCGCTGTGAACTTGAGTGCTGAAGGTCGACTGATGACTGAGGCAGTCACTTTTATGATATTCACTACATCAGAGTGGATATGAGAGGAGCACGGAGAGAGCAATAAGAGGGATGGGTGGGATGGTGGTTGGTAGCGGGACACTGGGGGAAGTATACACTGTGAAGGTGAATGTCGTATGTAAGCCAATAAGGTGGAGCTGTATGATGGGGAAGGGAACTATGGGTAGGGTGGGCAGAAATGAGTGGGTGGAATGGATGGGATGAGAACGGCGGGACAGGTATACAAGGTGAGGATGTATGTTGCATGAACAGCGGCAATGGTGATCAGAAGTTTAAAGTCACAGGCTCCCCTATAAAAGCTCAATGGCAGCTGGGGAATAGGGGAGAGAAAAAGGATGGTGTGGGTTGGTGGAGAAGAGTAAGTGGGAGGGGATGGCTCGGCTGTGGGTGGTTGGACAGGGCAGTACTGTGTTGGACTTTGAAGATCATTTTTGTCAAGTTCGTGGTTAGGCTTAATTTCTCTGGCCTCTGCCTCGTCTAACAGAAGAGTGAGCTTCGTAAAGTGGCATGCAGACTGACCATTTATTTTACCCACGGATGTTTTATGATTCACCGTTTTTGTTCACTTCCTTTCCTTAATTCTTCTTTTAGTTGCTGCCGCATATTTTTTTTCTTTTCCTTTATCCCTATCCTTTCAATATCGTCTCTCACTTTCCTCTACTATCTTCCCTACCCACCTTTCCTCCCTGGCCTCTCCCGTCATAGTCATTTTAACATTAATGCTTTCACGTTCGCTGACTCTCCCCATCTCTCGCCGCTTTCACTCACCTCAAACCTAATGTCTCCATCACTGGCTTCCTGTCTCTCCCCTTCACCTCACGTATGTCTCACTGTCTCACCTTCCCCAAGGCGATCTCCCCACCAACAGGACCTAATTCTCGTCAGCTTGGGAGGTTCTCTAACACCTCTTCCTTGGCGATTTTTTTTTTTTAGCACTTTACACCTTACTGTTTCATCTTATATTTATCTTGTTTATGTCGCCATGGATTGTATAAGTAACTTGTGAGAAAAATCGACGCAACAGGTACAGGGACTTACTGATAGGGGAAAAAGGCCATACTCTCTCTTTAACCACTCACTCACCTTCCCCCTTTTCACCCACTTTTCGCTTACAGTTTTTCCGTTTTTTATTTACTTGTCTCCAGCAACACTTTCAAGCTCCAGCAACTCTCTCTTGCCAAAGTAAAATAGAATCAATGCTAGACTTGTTCCGACTGTGAGAAGGGTAAACGAGACAGTATTAACACTCTCAGGTTCCTATGATAATTCTCACTTAAATGAAATAGCCTGGTGTTAGTTGAGATATAATGGTAAACTTGTTCTGACGACGAGTGTTAAGTCAGCGGTAAAATTCTCAGCTTCCGACACTCACCCTCACCTGAGCCTGGCGTACGCTTAAATGGAATACTAGAGCTGCTCCGACCATGAGTGTCTTAAACTTTCACTCATTCTCCCGTAAGCTTCTCTCTCAACCCTCCATAATCTCTGCCTCATCAAGCTCCCTCACCTACAACTCTCCCCAGACGGCCTCCCTCCCTACCTTTCTCCCTCCGCGTACTGTACTTCTTCTCCTCCCTGCCGCTACACCCGCGTCCTCGCTGTTTTTCTCTCATTATTCCACATTCCCGCCGCTTCTCTCCCAGCTCACTATGCACATTCTTATTCGAGTAAAGACGAGAGGTACGTTATTCATTTCGTCCTCGACACGAAGCATGAGGATAAAAAAAAAAATGCTCTTCTTTGACTTGGTGGCGTCGACAAATATACCAGAAACAATAAAATAAAGCCTTACACTTTCATAAGCATTTCTTAGGTGATTATAAACTAAACTGCACGAGCATCTGTCAGTAATGTTGACGTGAATTTGGTTGTGGTTAAATATTACAGATGTGCAGTTATCTTGATCTGAAATAAGATCAAAACTGCATTCATAAACCTGCGAGAAGTCTATATTGTATCCATCTATCAGTGTATCTGTAAATATAGCTACATACGTACACTATGCGTGCTTTCACTCAAGACTACATGCGCACATTCGTTTGCTCATGGATGCTTAAATGCATCCACTCAGTTATACATACAGTATACATACAAGAATGCATACACACACACATAGGCAACATCCATCCATGCATCCATACTACACAGACTACATCCATCCATGCATCCATACATGCTTGTGCACGTATGCAAGTGTATGTGTGCATAGAGGTGTTGGTATGTAGGAGGACTGCTGGGCCTTGATTGCAGGCTGTGAAGCCTATGCCCAGAGTCGGATACATAAAAAAAAAATACACATACATACATTAAAGAATGATGAAGGACGTAAACATGCTGTGTATATCTATCTATTATCTATTCACCTACCTATCTATTACAGTATATATGCACAGTCAGTCTATACAAGAACACATCATGCAAGCACATCGATGTGTATGTGTTTGCATGCACATAAAATGATACAATGAGTTATGCTTACACGTGACTGAGTGTATACATTCACTGAAGTAAGGCAATATAAACACATGTATATATACAGTATACGTATGCATACATTCAGTCAAGCACTAAGTATAATTACTCGCGCGCATGTATATATGTGTGTGCGCGCGCGCATGTGTATATACAGTATATATGTGTGCGTGTGTGTGTGTGTAAACACTTCGATAAAATGTATATGGAAACATTTGCTTGTATGAATTCAAGCATGCACACACATGTGCCGGCTACATAAATAGCCAAACATGCATACACACGTATGCATGATCGCGAATACACGGACATGTAGAAGTTCAAGTGTGAGAAAGTAAGGAGAGAATGATGAGAGCAAGATGAGAAAGTGAGTGAGAAGATGTGATACACCAAGAAAGTAAATAATCGAGAACGAGCCCCCCCCGCGCGCGCGCGCGCGTGACAGACTGATAGACAGACAGAAATAAAAGAGAAAGAGAGACTGCCCAAATTAATTCAATACTCTAATAATTTAAGATAAAACAAAGTATGACCTCCACCGGTGACCTTTCTTGCACACCTTTTCAGCCCAAATATTTTCCAGAACACTGCAATAAGGCCATGACCCTCGATGCAGAGTCAAAGTTTGGTTAAGCTCTTTATCATCAAAATTTCTGTTACCTTCATTTTTTTGGAGGGGGAGGGAAGGGAGGGGGGAAGGAAGCGAGGCAAATTCCAAAATTCTGATGCTTGAATTTTCCTAATGAAATTAATAAAAAAAATCGGTCCAAGTATGTAAGAAGATTTCGATTTCAGACAGACTCACAGACAGACATGCGGACAGACAGACATATTTGCAGGCAGACAGACCGACATACTTGCAGGCAGACTGACATACTTGCAGGCAGACTGACATACTTGCAGGCAGACTGACATACTTGCAGACAGACAGACCAACATATACAATCATTACAACAGACATTCCTAGTCTCCCCTTTCGATATGGTGGTTGGGTGGGGTGGGGGTGGCGTTGGGGGGTGTGAGTCTCCCCTTACGGTACGGGGGTGGGGTGGGTAAGGGAGTGGGGGTGGTAAGGGGGTGGGAGTGTATGAAAACCTGTGAAAATTATACCAACCTTGTTACTTCATTCTCAGGGCTGCCTATAGGTTATGCTCTAAATGTACAGTGATGCAAAACTGTGATGGTAAACGTCCTCAGCAGTGTTTACTAAGAGTATAACAAAGGAATGCAAGAAAGAGTCAAGGAGTGATGTAAATGCAGTGACCTGAGCTAAAATATATGATCAAAGACAAGAAAACAATGCCATCAAACCTAATTGCAAGACCTGACCACACCAAAGACTATAAAATGATGGATATTTAAGTACGAGATGCAGAAGAACGTCTCTTAAACTGCTGACAAAAACACTGGATTTATACATTACACAGCTGGTAGTCATATACAGCACCCACACTATTATCACGGAATGGATAAGAATTGGTGAGTTCAGGAATATTTGTTTCTGTGATTAAAGCTTATTAATCCCTTCATATAGTCACAGATACACCTAGATGAGTTCAGTCACCCAAGGAGAGACGATTCAAACTAGATGGATTAGACATAACCTTCTTTAGCCTTGTCTCTAATAAGGGGCTCTACTAAACCACAAAATCGTCTGGCAGTGACAAGAATAACCTAAAAATATAAGAAGGAACTGTAGTAAAGGAGTTAATGAAGTACAAGAAGGAAGCCAAGCATTATATGAAGCTGGAACCCACCTTGAGTACTCGACCACACCCTAATGATGTGGCTGCTCAATAATTTCACCCATCATTGCCGCGGTGAACGC
>JAGKTI010002619.1:0-65130 GCA_018397915.1 Birgus latro | reverse complement strand
TAAATTTTTTATTTTTCAAAAACAGACTCAAAAACTTCAGAAACACAGGATGTTAAAGCAGTTGGGTGATAGAGGGATGGGAATGGTCTTTCTTCTTTGTGATGGGCTGAATGAGAGCAAACCTCCAGCAAGAAGGAAGGGTGCAAGTTTATAGACAAAGGTAAAACACTTTACCTAGGCAGGATGTAAGCACAGTTCTTAAGGACAACAGGAAGAACTCCATTATGCCCATACGCCTTATTAGTATTGAGGCCAGTTATGGCAGAAAATACATCAACTGAAGAAATTTTAATGTCAGCCATGAGGAAGTCAGAGGGGGGGAAGTGATGGAGGAACAGCACCGGAATTGTCCAAGGTGGAATTGGAGGAGAAAGTTTGAGCAAAGAGTACTGCTTTATCAGTACAGTATAAGAAATAGCTACAATGCCATCAGAGTGGAAAAGAGGAGGGAAGGATGATGAAGTAAAATCGTTAGAAAGGTTTTTGGCAAGGTGCCAGAAGGATCAGGAAGGATCCGAGATGGAGAGTTCAGAGCATTTAGTCATCATCATGTTCAGGACATCCTTCCCACCCTAGGGCAGGGTGAGGAGTAGCAGTGTCCAGACAGCCAAAATTTGCCCACTCCAATGGGCCACGCTTCCATTCACTCCTCATTCAAGCCCTCGGAATCCTGGGTGTATCTGATGCACCAAAAACATTCACCACGTTCTGTAGCTTCACAAAAACGTATCCAATAAAGTCAATCCGGGCGCTATCACATTAAAAAGGGGTGCCAAATCCCTGATCATGCGCTTCGTCTCACAATATTCATGCAGCGAGCTCGATCTCTTGTCAGTCCCCTAGCATCACTGATTTCCAAACTTCTCTTCCTCACACACTCATCCACCATATCCCTCCACCTTCTCTTTGGCCTACCTATCCTCCTCCCTCCTTCAAATTTGCTCAGATATACCTTTTTCCCCACTCGATTGTTATCCATTCTCTCCACATGACCACACCATCTCAGTACTGTACACTCTCTTCAGTTATGGTGTCCACAGACTTCCTCACTCCATATCTTTCACGAATCACATTATTTTGTATCCTGTCCACTTTCTGTACTCCACATATATTCCTCAGCAGTCCCATCTCCACTGCTTTCACTCTAGGCTTTTCATTTTCATGCCACACCATAGACTCACATCAGTATGTCAAAGTTGGCACTAACATTCCTACATGTAAGCCTTGTTCAGCTGCAACATTCAAGCCTCTGTTTCTTATCAAGGCCTTCATTGCACCAACAACTTTTCTTCCTTGTGTCACTCTACTTTCCACTTCTCTTGCACATTTTCCTCTCTTTTCAATCACTGTACCCAGGTATTTGATCTCTCACCAATTCCAGTTTCTCTCCATTCACTGTAACATCGCACTGGGAGTCACCTTCTCTCTCAATAACCATCACTTTACTCTTTCCTACTTTCAAAGCACGATGCTCACAGACATCAGCAACCTCTGCACTAGTCTCCTTCCCCCTCTCCATAACTCATGTTTTTACTTCATCATCCCCTCCATATATATATTGAATAACCATGTGGACATCACACAACCTTGTAGCACATCCACACCAATCGTGAACCATCCACTTAGATGCCCATTAACCTTTACACATGCTTCACTACCATCATAAAACCTTTTGACGGCACCTAGCACCTTACCATTACACTGTACATGCGCAAAACCTTCCACAATCCTTCTCTGTCTACTTTGTCGTATGCTTTTTCCTGATCCTTGAATGCCGTAAACACCTTATAGTCCTTCGCACAAGCCTTCTCCACTATCCGTCTCACTGCAAATATTTGATCCACACATCCTCTGCCACTCCTAAAGCCACCCTGTTCATCATTCACTAGGACTTCTGATATCTCTCTTACTTTCTCTATAATAATTCTTGCATTTACCTTCCCTACCACACTCAATAAACTTATGCCACAATAATTCTTTCACTCACTTTGTTCACCTTTATTTTTGTACAGGGGTACAAACACAGCCTTCTTCCACTCTGCTGGCACAGTTTCACTCATCCATGCCTTCTTACATATTTCCAACAAGCACTTCATTCTGCTCTCTCCACGACAATTAATCATCTCTGCATACACCTTATCAACCCTAGCTGTTTTCCCATTTTTCAACCACTTCACAGCGCCCTTCACCTGCATGAGTGTCACATTTCCTGGTACTACATTCCTTCTCCGCACGCCCCCAAAACCAATCATGTTTACAGTGGCTCTGCTGTCTCTATTCCCATTCATCACGCTTTCAAATTATTTTTAGCAGAGCGAAGAACAGACTTAACATGATTCCGTGCAGAAATATAAATGAGATGAGATTCAGGAGTGGGTTGGCTCAGGTAACTTTTGCAGGCCTTCTCCTTGTTGTGGACAGCATTAGAACAAGTGTGATTAAACCAAGATTTTTTTTTGCATTAGTCAAAGGATATGAGAAAGGAGTGTATGCTTCCATGCCTTAGAGAATAACCTCTGCAATGCACAAGGCACACTCAGATGGCTCTTGGTCATGGAAGCAATAAGTATCCCAGGGAAAATCAAAGAAGCACTGCCTGAGGGCTTCCCAGTCAGCAGCTACAGAGGGTCCACAGGCCTTACTGGAGCAACAGGACAGGTTAAGGTGATAAGGTTGCGATCGGAGGAGCCCAATGGAGAGGAAAGATTAACACCTAAGCAAAAGGATTATTTGTAAGGAAGAGGTCATGTTGGAACTCTCTCCAAGGCAGTCAAGGTTATGGGTAGGGTGCTGTACAAGCAACTCTAGGTTATTACAGATAGAAAAGATGTAAGCATGTTCACCAGGTGGGGATCAGTGAAAGAAGATGGGAGCCAAAAGAGGTGGTGAACATTGAAATCTTCTAGAATGGAGATTTCAGAGAAAGGAGAAATGGATAGGATGTGCTCCATTTTAGAAGTAAGATAGGAGGAGGCTGTAGCACGGGCCGAACAGGGTGGTACTCTTGAGGGGAATGAGAATGCTGGTGATAGGGAGAGCTGGAGCTCCTGTTTCACTAGCTACCTAATCATCCCCCTCTGCTGACCTTTTCAGTGTGACAGTAACATGGAGAGTAGACCAGCATACTCTCCCAAACATTTCCTCTAACTATCCCATGCACCACACCACATGCGCTTTACATATCACACAACGTATCCCACTACGTTACAGGGGTTGACGCCAGCAAGGGCATGCGGCCAGAAAACTTTGCCCCCGCTACCTAGTGGTGGACTTTTGGGGGGAGGCGTGACAGGGGTTCCGCCGGCATAGATCATGGGTCCGGGGCGAGATGGGGCTCGAACCTGTGGTAGAGGGTACAGGGCATTGCGGTTCCCAGGCTGCCGCTTCTGCTCAATAGAGAGGGGCCCGAACCTGGGAGTAGCGCCCCAGGAGGCTGCCCTATCAGTGGGTGTATAATGGCAGGGCAGTTGCAGTGCCAAGGCGCGCTTGGAGGGTGTCCCTACAGCTGTCCTGGCAGGGTGCCCCGAGGCCACTACCACAGCCACTGGTAAGCTGGTGGGTTAGGGGTTCCAGATCCATTGCCTGGATCTAGGACTGTGCAATAGGTCGGGCCTTTGGAATGTTTACCCCCCCTTTATCTTACCGACTATGACTTACAAGTATGAGCATCAAAGCAAGCCTGAGGACAGCAAATCACCCAGGGGGTTTAGGGTGGGTTCGTGGAATGTGGGAGGTTTGAGGGTAAGTTGTTGAGGCATTCAGTAGGAGGTGGGTGGATGTGGCATGTTTGCAGGAAGTCCGGTACAGGGGTGGATCAGCCAGAAAGATTGTTGGGAAGGATTGCTACTATAAGTTGTTTTGGCAGGGGGGAACTGACGGATATGGGGGTGTGGGTGTATTAGTTGCGGGGAAATGGGTGGAATATGTTATGAATGTTATGAGAGTAGGTGATAGGATATTAGTAGTGAAAATTTTGATTGGTAGGAAAATGATTTCAGTTATATTGGCATATGCTCCACAGATAGAACTGGATGATGCAGAGATGGATAGATTTTGGGATGATTTAATACATGTAGTAAGTGGTATGGGCGATGATGAAGTAGTAGTTCTGGGAGGGGATTTAAATGGTCATGTAGGTGAAGCAGCTCAAGGTTATGAAGGAGTCCATGGAGGATGTGCATTTGGTGTGAGGAATGCGGAAAGGGAAAGAATACTCGAGTTTGGGGAGGCTATGGACACGATTGTGTGCAACACACATTTTAGAAAAAGAATGAGTCGGTTGATTACGTACGAGTTCGGGGGAAATAGTAGTCAGACAGATTATTTTCTGGTCAGGAGGGTTGATAGGAGGTTGGTGAGGGATGTTAAAGTTATAGGAAGCGAGGAGTGTGTGCAGCAGCACAAACTGTTGATTTGTGACATGGTGCTTAAGGAACGAGTGATGAGAAGGAGGACATATTTACCTAGGAGGAAAATATGGAAGCTGGGAAACCAGTCAGTAAGGGATGCCTTTTATAGTGAGATGAGGAGAGTGGTGGCTGAACAGGAAACCGTAGATAGAGGCGTTAATGAACAGTATAGAGCCCTTAAGAACAACCTCTTGAGAGTTACTGATGCAATATGTGGTTGGACAAGAGGCCCACCAAGACATAAAGTAACTTGGTGGTGGGATGAGGATGTAGAAGCCGCAGTTAAGGAGAAAAGAAGGCTTTTCCGTGAATGGAAGAAGGGTGGTAACAGGGAGGAGTACTTGGCTGCTAAGCACAGGGCTAGAAGAGAGGTATACAGGGCGAAGTCTGAGTCACAGAGACTTTTACCTGATAATCTAAATCATGAAGAAAGGAAAAATATGATTTTTAGGGTGGCAAATCAAGTGAAGTGGGATAATCGGGACATTGTAGGTGAGCAGTGTGTGAAGAATGATGAAGGAAGGGTAGTGGTGAACAGTGAGGATATTAAAGATGCATGGAGAGAGCATCATAGCCGGTTGTTGAATGAGGAGTTTGATTGGGATAGGGAAGGTTTGGAGCCAGCAGATCCAGTGTTTGGCCCTTGGCCTTTGATTGACGCTGCTGCTGTGAGTGAGGCAATGGGCAGGATGCGGGTGGGGAAGGCGGCAGGTGTGTCTGGGTTGACTGCTGAAATGTTGAAGGCCTCAGGAGATACTGGGGTGAAGTTAGTCACTGACCTGATAAACATGATTATATATGAGTGTGTTGTCCCAGATGATTGGCTGAAGAGTGTAATTGTAAATGTATACAAAGGGAAGGATGATGCCCTGGAAAGGGGAAATTACAGAGGTATAAAGCTCTTAGATCAGATAATGAAAGTAATGGAGAGAGTTCTAGAAGGTATGATTAGAGAAAGAGTGAATATCGATGAGATGCAGTTTGGGTTTATGCCAGGCAGGGGGACCACTGATGCCATATTCATTGTTCGACAGCTTCAGGAAAAATATATTGGAAAGAAAAGGGAATTGTATTTTGTTTTTGTTGATTTGGAAAAGGCCTTTGACAGGGTCCCTAGAGAGGTGGTGAAGTGGGCAATGAGAAAGCTAGGGTTGGAAGAGTGGCTGGTTAGGGTGGTTATGGCCATGTACATGGGTGCTCGCACCCAGGTAAGAGTGAATGGAGTTTTGAGTGATGAGTTTTCCGTGAATGTTGGTGTGCATCAGGGGTCAGTTTTGAGTCCCTTGTTGTTTATCATGGTGCTTGAAGCCCTCTCACGTGACTTCAGAGATGGACTCCCACAGGAGATGTTGTATGCTGATGATTTGGTGTTGATTGCAGAGAATGAAAAGGAGGTGGAGGAAAGATTTAAGAAGTGGAGAGATGGTATTGGGCACAAGGGCTTAAGGGTAAATGCAGATAAAACAAAAGTGATGATATCTAGGGTTGGTGGCAGTACAATCAGAGGAGAGGGAGAGTGGCCATGTGCAGTTTGCCAAAAGGGTGTGGGAAGTAATTCCATCTTGTGTAGTGTTTTGTGATAGGTGGGTGCACAAGAGATGTAGTGGTATTAGAGGCAGACTGCAAGATAATGCTGATTTCATGTGTGTGGCGTGTCGGGGAGAGCAGGTGGAGATTGTTAGGCGTGAGAGGGTTGAACCTGCTGGTAAGTCTCTTGAGTGTGTGGAGGAGTTTTGTTATTTGGGAGACATGTTATGTGCCAGAGGTGGGGCTGGAGTTAGCTCGGTTGCTAGGGTGAGAAGTGGTTGGAAGAAGTTCAGGGAGCTGTTGCCTCTCCTGACATTGAGAGGACACTCCTTACATGCTAAGGGGTCTTTGTATGCAGCATGTGTTAGGAGTGTGATGCTGTATGGTAGTGAGACCTGGGAAGTAAAGGAAGAGGATATTCGCAGGTTTAAACATACAGAAATGACAATTATTAGGTGGATGTGCAGTGCGTCCCTGCGTGCAAGGCCTGGGGGGGCTGGGTTTACGATGGAAGAGTTTAGAGGTAGGATGGGACTGGAGTGTATTGGTGTTGTGATGAGGAGAGGTAGGCTGAGGTGGGTTGGACATGTGGAGAGGATGGGGGATGATAATTGGGTACAGAGGGTAAGAAGTGTTAATATTGGGGGAGGAGTAGACCGAGAAAGACATGGGATGAGGTCATTAAGTGTGACTTAAGGGTTAAGGGACTGAACAGGGAGGCTGCCAAAGATCGAGCAGCAAGGAGAGCCGCCATTAGGTGACCAAGGCCGACTCATGCAAGCATGTTGGAGTCTTCAAAAACGAAATGAAGTGAAACGATAGCTGAAAAATTTTTCAGTCAGTAGAATTAGGGGATAAGTAAACAGTACAGATATAATTAGTCAAAGAATTACAGGGAAGCTGAAGGCAGAGAGTAGAGAACACAGATCAAGTTTAGGAATGCTAGGGCAAGATATGTAGTTGCATACATATACACAACAGCCTCCTTTGGCTTTGAAATGAGTATAGAGAAAGCAGGAGGATACAGAGAAAGGTTTGCTATCAGTTGCCTCAGACAGCTGAGTCTCAGTTAAGAAGAGAACGTGAGGTTTAGAGGAGAAGAGGTTGTGCTCAACAGGGAGAAAGAGGAAAGGCTGCCAATGTTGTAGAAATCAAGAAATGAGTCACAGTGGTTCCAGGCATCTCACTGGGTTGTCACCGGGAGAGGGGCGGATGGTGAGGGCTTTGATGTTCCCCCCCCCCTTGACTCCGAGGCTTTTTTAGTTTTTTTTTTTTTTTTTTTTTTTAAGGAAGTGAAGTGCATAACGTGCATGTAATTTGGTGTTGACAGTTACAGGAACTAGTACTGGAGAGCATACTCTGTGTTACTGAAACACTGAAAAGGTTCAGGAAAAGGGGAAGGTCAGGAGCGAGTCACGAGGGCTGATGAAAAGGGAGCTCCAGCTCTCCCTGTCATCAGCCTGGCATCCCTGATCAACTGGTGCTACAGTCTACTGAAAGCCTCAGGAGATGTAGGAGTGGGGTTAGTCACTGACTTGATAAATACGATTATATATGAGTGTGTTTTCCCAGATGATTGGCTGAAGAGTGTAATTGTAAATGTGTACAAGGGGAAGGATGATGCCCCGGAAGGAGGAAATTATAGAGGCATAAAGCTTTTGGACCAGATAATGAAAGTGTTGGAGAGAGTTTTACAAGGTATGATTAGAGAAAGAGTGAATACTGATGATATGCAGTTTGGATTTATGCCAGACATAGGGACCACTGATGCCATATTCATTGTTTGACAGGTTCTGGAAAAATATATAGGAAAGAAAAGGGATCTGTACCCTGTTTTTGTTGATCTGGTGAAGGCCTTTGACACAGTCCCTAGGGAGGTGGTGAAGTGGGCAATGAGAAAGCTTGGGATCGAAGAGTGGCTGGTTAGGGTGGTTATGGCCATGTACATGGGTGCTTGCATGCGGATAAGGGTGAATGTGGATTTGATTTATGAGTTTTCTGGTGTGCATCAGGGGTTAGTCTTGAGTCCCTTGTTATTTATCAAGGTGCTGGAAGCCCTTTCACGTGACTTCAGAAATGGACTCCCATGGAAGATGTATGTTGATGATTCGGTGTTGATTGCAGAGAATGAAAGGAAGGAGGAGGAAAGTTTTAAGAAATGAAGAAATAGTATGGGGCACAAGGGCTTCATAGTAAATGCAGATAAAACAAAAGTGATGGTAGTAGTAATTGTTCCCTAGGCGGTCTGGCCGAAGTCCCGAGTCCCTCAAGAAAGCCACGGCAGAAACCTGGCTTTCCCACACAGCTCTCAAAGAGTGTATGTTTTGTTGTTGGAGCAGGTGATTGTGTGCAGTGCAGTCTTCCATAATGTGCTCAATAGTATGGGGTGCTGTGTTGCATCCTGGACAGGCGTCAGCGATGGAGTCATCCAGCCTTTTGTGATAACTCAAGAGGGCTGGATGATGCCCACATCTCTGCCTGGCCAGGTAGACCCTGTCCTCACGAGGGAGATAGGATTCAGAAGGGTGGATATCAGGAGGCCGTGCATGCAGCTGTGTGTTGTCTTAAGTGGCTGAATGGAGCGGCAAGTGATTTGAATATGGATATGCTTCTGGAAGCTGGTTTGAGGTAGGCAAGGGGGGAGAGATGACAGTATTTGTGGATAATATCGTGTGCTGGGTGTTGTTTTGATGTTCCTTGGTATTTGTGGATGTGCTGCCATGTAGTGTAGTGGATGGTGTGGGTTTGTGGATGCTGCAGCAAGAATTTGGGTGCCTCTCATGTCTAGATGATCCTTGACTTTAAGGACTTTGGTTTCTTGGTGTAGGTGGTCTGTGGGTGTAGCTGCTGTGCAGCATGTGATTATTTTTAAGGCCTTGTTCTGTATGGTCTGTAGAGTGTTGCAGTGTTTTTTAGTGAGGTTAGAAGCCCAAGCAGGGCTTGCATAATTCATCACTGAATTTATATATTGTTTGTATACTGTGGTGGTGGTTTCTTTGTGTAATAACTGAAATGAAACTGAACAAATTAATCACTGTCCTGGCCGAGATTCGATCTCAGGCCTTCGCGCTTGATACGCGAGCATGTTACCCCTGAGCCAAAGAGAGGATCCCCACTTTGCCTCTGGGCAACATGGGCTTTTATACACCCCATTACATCACTCTTTTCTCCCCGTAGTGATTAGTTTTGGTCAGTTTCGCACACCCACATGGTAGCGTAGCGCATTGGAGGGCACCAATTGGATGAAAGGCTGTCAACAACATCACATGACCCTCCATGCCCTTGCCTCACATATCCCACCGCTGCCACCAGAATGAAATAGGAAAATTTTTAAAAAATGATTTTAATTTTTAATAACTGGCAACAGTATATGATGAGAAATAACTTGAAATACTAAATTGCCACCAGTTTGTAATAGGACAGCTTGAGATAGGATAAGCCACCAGCCTTGTGATGGGTAGACTGGACTAAGAAGATTTAGGATTAGTATTACATTTCCTTTGGATCAGCCTACGAGTTATGCTCATGATAATAGTGTTAGCACAAGGGTAGCGATTAGCCTGAGCAGCCATAGACCTGTAACAGAATGGGGACAAGCGAGGACCTTGATACTTACTGTATAAATCATGAGAAACTTGGTCCGCTGGATTTCGGCTGGGCATGAGCAGTCTCCTCTCCACTAGTTCTCTCCTATGTGTGAATTACCTCCGTACACTCTCAGCAAAAACATTATACCATTACTACCAACAAATCATGTACAGTCTTCATGAGCAAGGGAAGGAAGACGACCAGTATGAATGCAGGATTACACGATTTTTTATTACACACTCCGAAACTCATATAAAATGCAAGAATGGAAAAGAATTTTGATAGTGACTGGTTCACAGTTGGTTGGACAGATAGTGTATAGCAAAAGAGTTGAGTCTGGTCAAGTATTAACATTCCAAATATACCAGAAAATCAAGTCCTTTACACTCAACACACCACCCTCTGGGTGTACTCTTGATAAACCATGTTATAAACCTCTGATACCATCCCTCATTGACATAACAGTTCCCTCCCAAGATATAATGGGGCATAGGTATGACCATGGGGTGACAAACAAACAAAAACTATTTTAAATTTTGGCCCCCTGCTTAGACTGATAGTGTATGACACAACTTTGTTGGAGACAAGTCTGATCAAGTATTAACATTCGAAATATACCAGAACATCAAGTCAGTTACACTCAACACACCACTCTCTGGGTGTACTCTTGATAAACCATGTTATAAACCTCTAATACCATCCCCTTATTGACATAAAGGTTCCCTCCCAAGATACAAAGGGGCATGAGTATGACCACGGGGTGACAAACAAAAACTGTTTTAAATTTTGGCCCCCTGCTTAGACAGATATATAAAAAATAGTCAGTCTGTTGAAAGATTCTGATATGAAAGTTGACTCTAGCCTGATGCCAGTGGATAGGTTACTCGAAATCACAATTAATACTGTTCCCTTCAGTCCTCAGAAAAGAAAAACATACTTCCAGTAACCTTTTATTCACTTTATGGATTTACCTTAATTATGACAGAGAGATATACCACCCCTTTTCCTCACAATTCTCAAGATAATAACGACGAAGCCGAAAGAACAATACTGTGCCACAATTTTTCCCAAAACAATATATTCAAAAGTTTCTCACCCAACGGTCCAAACGGCTGACTAACACATGTGTATATTCTTCCTTACTTTACTGTTTTTGCTTGGTGTACGTTGAGACCCAAAACAGTTCACAAAGTGGATTAGTAATCAATGCTTCACTTAACTTCTCATACTGTAGTTCTGAGTGTGAGTGGGTGTCTGGGAGACGTAATGAAGCATGTGGTACCCACCATTCATGGTGCAAGGCCGAAACTTTACCATGGCTAACCTCCAACACAGGTATCCTGCTGTCCTCCGGTCCAGCGACAGTTGGTGACACCGCTAAATTCCCAGGGCACTCCCCATCTCCAAACTCTTCAGCAAACTCCCAGGACACTCCCCATCTTCAAACTCCTCAGCATGAAGGGCAGAAGTGTGGGCATCTCTCGAACTCAGGTCTGCCTGGTACCGTGGCTCAGCTCAGAGTCACTCCGATTCTTGCCTCTACCCTCTCACACACACACTGCAGCGCTTAGCGCGGCTTACAAATTCCTAACTTCTTTAACAATACGTTACTTTCCAGCTAAATAGATCATTTCTAAACTAACCCTATTCACTATTATCACAGTTGACGTAAAAATCTATGTTACACTCGGTTGCTGGTGAGAAGTGGTTGGAAGAAGTTCAGGGAGCTGTTGCCTCTCCTGACATTGAGAGGACTCTCCTTACGTGCTAAGGGGTCTTTGTATGCAGCATGTGTTAGGAGTGTGATGCTGTATGGCAGTGAGACCTGGGCAGTAAAGGAAGAGGATATTCGCAGATTTAAATGTACAGAAATGACAATGATTAGGTGGATGTGCAGTGCATCCCTGCGTGCAAGGCCTGGGGAGGCTGGGTTTACGATGGAAGAGTTGAGAGGTAGGATGGGACTGGAGTGTATTGGTGTTGTGATGAGGAGAGGTAGGCTGAAGTGGGTCGGACATGTGGAGAGAATGGGGGATGATAATTGGGTACAGAGGGTGAGAGGTGTTAATATTGGGGGAGGGGTAGACCGAGAAAGACATGGGACGAGGTCATCAAGTGTGACTTAAGGGTTAAGGGACTGAACAGGGAGGCTGCCAGGGATCGAGCAGCATGGAGAGCCGCCATTAGGTGACCAAGGCCGATGCATGCAAGCATGTTGGAGCCTTCAAAAACGAAACGAAATGAATACTATATGCACAGGTGACTACTTAATGCGGATGACCATTGCGTAATGTGGCTCTAACCAGAAAGAGGTTAACTTCAATAAAAAACGATTATTTGAATAAGGGGACACTACAATAATTTTCTTTCGTTACATTTGTTGTGTCCAAATGTTGTATGGGCAAGTGACCTTACGGCATTGAGTCTCGGTTTTATTTTATCTTTAATGTTTGTGATATGTTGTTTCAATGACACTGATGTATTGTATGTTACAACAAGGATTTTGTGTGTGTGTGTGTGTGTGGGGGGGGGAGCATTGTTTATGGTGAGGTGGAATGTGACTGTGTTCTGCTGTCCAGTTTGTGAGAAGGGTCACTGTAGATTTGGCTGGGGCTATTTTGAGCCTGTTTGTGGTGAACCATTCATGTAGTGTGTTCAGGTTAGGTTGGACGATGTGTGTGGCTGTGTTTGCGTTTTGGTGTGTACATGTAAGTGTTATGTCATCCGCATAGGAAGCTGTGTGTATTTCTGGTGTTTGGGATGTAGGTAGTCATGTGTGTATAGGTTAAAGAGAGCTGGGGACAAAACAGATCCTTGGGGGATGCCATTTGTGAAGTTTCTGATGTTCAGTGACTGACCGGCAAATGTTACACATACACATCTGCCTGCTAAATCGTTTGCCAGCCATCTTTTTGTGTTGTGCATGTTTGTGTTGAATATTTTGTTTGTGGGGTTGTGGAAGGAGATGGCATCAAAAACTTTACTACTGTCTAGTGTGACTAGGAGTGATCTGTGTGGTGGCCTAGCTGAATTGATGCCATCTAAAACTCTCTGTGTAAGGTCTGTAGGAAGAGTGCTTTCGGAGTGTAGTGGCCTAAAATCATGTTGTGATGGGGCTAGGGGGATATGAGATGTAACTAGTTGTACTATCAGTCAGTCAGTGACTTTGGAGGGGGTGCAGAGCAGTGTGATAGGTTGGTGCGAGGAAGGCAACATGAGGTATTTGTTGGGTTTGGGGATGGTGATGGTAGTGCCATGATTCCAGATGTTGGGTATTATGTTGTGTGAGTAGCTGTAGTTTGATATGCTGGTGAGTGCTTGTATGCCATGTAGTTCAAGGTGTTTAAGGTGTATGTTGTCTGGTCCACAGGCAGATGAGTGCTTAAGGTTGATAATAATATGCTTTGTCTGGCTGTAAGTGAAAGGTGCTAAGTCTGGGTCTGTAGGGAACCGTCTCTTGCATCAGATGACACATCGGTCGTCGCGATTGGGGTTTAGATGGCTGACATGTGAAAAGTGATTGATGAGAGTGTTTGCTTGTTGTTTGTTTGAGAGTATGGTGTCTGTTGTTGTGATGGCAGCATGTGATTATGTAGTGCTGCTGTTGGAGAGTGTGATGCTGTTTAGTGTTTTGCAGAGTTTGCTGGTGTTTGTTTTGTGATCAAGTGTTTGGATATAATTATTCCAATATAGTGTTTGGTGTTCTGATATTTTATTGTTTATTTGAGTGTTAAGTTCTTGCATTTGTTGTATGGCATCTTGTGTATGAGGTATTGGGAGTGTTGTAGTGTGTCGCGTCGACTGATGAGGCCTTGAATTTCTGGTGTGAAGTTGGGGTTGTGTCTGTTTCTGTTGCCTCTAGGGATGTGTCTTTTGTCTGCATTTTGAATAACTGTATTGAAAGTGTGCACAGCGGTGTTGATGTTTGTGATGGATGTACTGTTTACTGTTGCAAAGTTTTGTTCTGTTTCAGTTGTGAAGGCCTCCCAGTTAGCTCCCTTATATTTAATGTATGTGTGTTTGTGGCCAGCTGGGCTGATTCTGGTTTTGGTAGTGATGATGATTGGGAGATGGTCAGAGCCAAGGTTATTGACCACTCTCCAGGATGTTGTGAGGACGAGGTTTGAGGAGCAAAAGGTGATGTCTGGGGATGATGGGAGGAAGAGGGCTTGGTGTGGGATATGGGTATGTAGATAGAGGTTATTGAGTATGAAAAGATTATCTGTTTGGGATTGCAGTATCAGCCTTCTGTCTGTGTCAGGGTTGTTGACATGCCAGGCTGAAGCCTTGACATTGAAATCACCACCCAGGATGATGTTGGGTATGTTAGTGATCTGGTGTATTTGAGGAGAGTACTTGTGTGGTGCTGTGGGGGACGATTTGGGTGGGGGGGGGAATGTATGCATTGGCGATTGTTATGTGATTTGTTACCAGTGCGTATTTTAATTGATTGTATTTCTGTTGTAGTGTCATGTGGGGAGGGGGGGAGAAGTGACTTTCTGTGTGCACTAGTATCTGAAAAGTTGATGGATTGGTGTACGGGGTGATGAGTCCACCACCCCTGCCATCAGCCCAGACTTGTCTAATGGTGGTGAAATAATGAAATGTAGGTATTTTTTGTGTTCTGTGTACAAAAGTGATACCATCACAAAAGTGAAGGTATCTAGGGCTGGTGGCGATACTGTCAAAGAGGGAGAGTGTCCACGTGTGATGTGCCACAAGGGCATGGGAAGTAATTCCATCTTGTGCTGTGTAGGTGATGAGTGAGTGGGTGTATACTGTAAGAGATGTAGTGGTATTACAGGTAGACTGAGATAATGCTGATTTCATGTGTGCCATGTGTCGGGGAGAGCATGTGGAGACTGTCAGGCGTGAAAGGATTGCTCTTGAGTACGTGGAAGAAGTTTGTTATTTGGGAGACATGTTATGTGCTGAAGGTGGGGCTGGACTCTGTGGATAGTGTGAGGAGTGATTGGAAGAAGCCCAGGGAGCTGTTGCCTCTCCTGACACTGAGGGGCTCTCCTTCTGTGCTATGGGATCTTTGTATGTGGCATATGCAAGGAGTGTAATGCTGTATGATAGCAAGACCCGAGCAATAAAGGAAAAGGATATTCACAGGCTCAAATGTACAGAAATGACAATTATTAGGTGGATGTGTGCCGTACATCCTTGAGTGCAAGGCCTGGAGGAGGGGGTGGAGGGCTAGGTTTACGATGGGTGAGTTGAGAGGTGGAATGGGACTGAAGTGTATTGGTGTTGTGATGAGGGGAGGTAGATTGAGATGGTTTGGGCATATGGAGAGGATGGGGGATAACTGGGTGCAGAAAGTGAGAAGTGTATACATTAGGGGTAGGGCTGCAAGAGGTAGACCAAAAAAGACCTGGGACAAGGTCAATGAGTGTGACCTCAGGGATAAGTGACTGAACAGGGAAACTGCCAGAGATCAAAGAGCGTGGAAAGCCACGACTAAGTGACCAAGGCCAACACATGCAAGTATGTTGGACCCTTTAAAAATGAAAATGACAAAATATGTATATGTGCAATACATTGCCTTCACATGAACCTGAAGAGGCAAAAGAAAGAGGAGTGGAAAGGGGTCTGTTGAGAAACGGGCCACAAGTATCCCTCTTTACTGATTGAGGTGCAGTGAGTTCAGTTTACATTTGCACATAATTTGCATCCTTATTATTTATCGTGAGCTGTTCAGTTTAACAAAGTCTGTGTTGTAATTTCCAAGTGATTCCTAACAATTTTTATGTGGTTTGGTGCCTTTCTGAAATTGCTGGCAGGAGGAAATCTTTCTACCTTTAATTTCCCTATATTCTAAACTAGATTTTTAAAAAATAGTCTTGAGTATTGTGCAGTACTGTAATGGTGTTGTGATTCATTTTTGCGTGAAATTTTTACTGAATTATCTCTCATTTTGAAAGGCTTTGTGCATACTTTCATGTGTCTGATATATCCATGCTACATAGTTTCTGGTAGCATCTTTCTACAATCCTGTAACTCTGAGGATCTTTCCCCAGAGCATTATTATTCAGCCTCATGTGCTTTACATTCCATATTCACACTCTTAGACCTTTCCTTTTAGTTTCCATACTCCAGTCGCTCAAAATACCCAAGCCACCTTATTCGCTTCCTCTGCATCACATCACTAGTGTGTTCATTTTACTACCAACTTCTCAGCTGCACCGTCACATTTGCACCATTTGCAGCTCTGTCATTCTGGGATGCATTGCACATCCATATAACTTTTTTCATCTTTTCTTCTTTCCAGTGGTCAACGTGCACGCTTGCACACACACACACTCGCTGGCGCAGTGGTAGCGTTCTCGCTTGCCATCTGGTAGACGGGAGTTCGCGCCTCGCTCAGGTTGCGAAAAGTTTCACTGACGAAGTGGGTGGTTACTGTCTCCCTTGAGCAAGGGGATGGGTGTGTGCGTGTGAAGGTCACAGCCTTGCCCATAGATCGGACTATATGAGCTCTCAGCTCCCTTCCGGGAGGGTAAAAGTTGACGATCACTACCATCAAGTGATCCCGACCGACGTGGTGAGTTACACACACACACACACGGGTCGTAGAGAGAGAGAGACGGAGCTGCTCCTGGATCGAGGGGAAATAATCGCTGAACTAGCGGCGAAAAGGAGATAGCCTATTGTGATTATGTGGTTGAATGCGTGAGTGGTGCTCCCGTCGGATATTAGTTTTAAAAAAAACCGCAGGTTTCGGCCCTAAAAATACAAGACAGTGAAAAAGACAGTTTCCATATGGTTGTATCATAACGGAGAGAGACGGAAGATTGTTTACAACTGGCGAGGGGGAATTTGTGGGCTTCTCCGAAGAAAATGTAGGTAAAGGAAGTGATAAGCTGCAACAAACAAGAATAGCAGGAGTAGAGAAAATGGCGGAGAGGAATGTCCAAGAGTTAAAAAAGGTATGGGAAGTAATTAGAGAGTTTAGAACGGGAGAGAGAGATCAAAGTCCTACAGAGTAAACGTGAAAAAGTTAGCACACGTAGTGAGGAACAAGAAAAAGAAGTCACAGAATTAAAGGTGAGTGACGAATCCGCATCAAGTGAAATAAAACAGCTCAAGAGGGAGAATAAGAGGTTGGAAGAAGAAAGGGACAGAATAAAAAGTAAACTAGAGGAGTACGAATCAAAATCAAGGAGGCAAGATGAGCACATTCAGGAAATCAAGGAGCAACATAAGGGGTGAAAGAAGATACAGGAGGAAGGAAATGTAAATTTGAAGATCATACAACAACAAAGTAAGGAAAAAGTGGAGAAGGAAGTGGTTAGAGTACTAAGAAGTAGAGAATCTTTGGTCAGGGATGTAGCAGACAAGAAAAAATGTGTGATAATCTCAGGAATAAAAGAAAAACGAATGACAGTAAGATCTGAAAGAGAGAGAGAGGAACTGAGCAAGGCTAAAGAAATAATATCACTGGTTATGAAGGGAAACAATGAAGCCCAAGAAGCGATTGAAAAAGTGTTTAGGTTAGGAAAGTATGAGGATGGTGGGGCAAGGCCTTTGAAAGTAAAGTTTAAGTCCCAAGTAATAGTGAATGAAATCATAACTAGAACTTGGAAATTGTCAGATAAAGAGGGGTTTAAAAATGTTTGGATTAGGTGAGATGCAAACGAAGAGGAAAGAGCTAAATTAAAGGAGTTAGTAAAGGAAGCAAAGATAAAAAATGAACAGCAAATGGAGGAAGAGAAGACAGAGTTCTGTTGGAGAGTTATGGACCAGAAATTGAGAAAGTGGTACCGACGGAGGGAAGGAGAGAAGAGAGTATAAAAAACGATGAAAAAAGTTTGAAAGTGGCGTACACAAACATTGATGGACTAATATCGGCAAGGTTAGAAATAAATGATTTTTTGAGGGTACACGAACCTGATGTTATGTGCTTTGTAGAGACTAAATTGAAAGAAGATATTGATATTCATATGGGACAGATACAAATTATGGAGAAGAGACAGAAAAGAAAAAACGGGAGGAGGAGTGATGATAGCAGTGAAGGACAATATAAATGTAGATACGGTGGAAATGGCAGAGGGTAGGGTCGAAGCGATAAATATGAAATTAGAAACTGGGGAGAATGGTAAGAGAGATATCACAGTGGTATATGTTCCCCCTAAGACGAGAGCATGGAATGACGATGAATACCAGATGTTGTCAGAAATGGTTAGTTATCTACAGAAAGTGATCGAGAAAAGCAACAATATAATCCTAATGGGTGAGTTTAATTCTAAAGAGGTGAACTGGGAGGAATGGGACTCAGGAGGCAGCGAAGATTCATGGGGCACTAAATTGCTAAATGTGGCAATGAATAATGTAATGATGACGCAGTGGGTCAAAGAAGAGACACGATTCAGAGGTGATGACACCCCAGCAAGATTAGATTTGCTACTATCCAAAGAACCTGATGTAATTGAATCTTTAAATTATCTGTGTCCTATAGGAAAAAGTGATCATGTGGTCATTGAGTTCCAGATGATAACAGGGAATGTGGTGCCAAGAGATGAGCTTTATAGGCAAGGAAGATACAAGTTTGGGAAAACAAACTTTGCAGAATTGAGAAAATTTTTTGAAAATGCAGACTGGAGAAAATTCAGAGGAACAAGAGAGATACAGAGGAAGTGGGATATCTTCTTAGACCTCTACAATTTGGGAGTGGAAAAATATGTGCCAAGAGCAAGTGAGAAAGAAAACAGGAAAAAGGAGTGGTTTAATAGAAGGTGTATGACAGCGAAAAAAGAGAGGGACATGCATGGCATGGAACAAATGGAGAAAGAGAGGTAATAACAGAGCAAAGGAAGAATATAAAAGAACTAGAAACGAATATACAAGAATACGTAGAAAGAAAGCAAGGAACTTTGAAAAGGTTATAATTGACAAATGTAAGGTTGAACCCAAATTGTTTTATAGATTTGTTAATGGCAAATTGAAGCAAAGGGAAGGAATCACCAAACTGAAAGTAGGAGAGGTCTACAAGGATGCAGTAATGCAAGCTGAAATAATGAACAAATGTTTCCAATCGGTTTTCACTAAGGAAAGGGAGTTTGTGGAGGGAGAGGGAGTGATTAGAAATGTAGTGATAAAAGATATAAAAGTGGAAGTGCAGGAAGTGTATAAATTACTGGGAACTCAAGATGTAAGGAAAGCCCCAGGACCAGATGGAATCTTTAATTGGGTACTGAAGGAATGCAGAGAACAACTGGCGGATAAGATTCACAATTTAATTGTGTGCTTCTTGGAAGAGGGGAAAGTGCCTCGAGAATGGAAGAGGGCAAATGTGGTACCAGTCTATAAAGGAGGAAACAAGGAAGAACCCCTGAATTATAGACCAGTGTCCCTAACCAACATGGTTGCAAAATTGTGTGAGAGAATCCTGAAAGATAGATGGATAAAATATCTGGAAGAGATGAATATTTTGACTGAAAGTCAGTTTGGCTTAAGAAGTGGAAGGTCATGTGTTTCCAACTTGTTGAGCTTTTACTTAAGGGCGATTGACGTGCTACAGGAGAGTGACGGTTGGGTGGATTGTGTGTACTTAGATCTGGAGAAGGCCTTCGACAAGGTACCCCACACTAATATGGAAATTAGAGCATTTCGGAGGACTGAAGGGAAGCCTCCTGGAATGGATGAGAGATTTTTTGAGTGACAGACAAATGAGGACAGTAATAAAGGATAGGACATCTGGATGGAGGGAAGTAACAAGTGGTGTCCCACAGAGCTCGGTGTTGGCACAAGTAATGTTCCTGATTTATGTAAATGATATGGTAGATGGAGTGAACAGTTGCGCAAGCCTGTTTGCTGATGATGCAAAGATCTTGAGAAAGGTTGAGGTTGAAGAGGACTGTAAAATGCTACAGGAGGAGCTGGATAGGATACATGATTGGAGCCGGATGTCTATCTATCTATCGCCAGACGCCTCAATCCCGAACGGGGTGGCCACAAACAAATCGCCTCCATGTCACTCTGTCCCCTGCCATTTCACTACCATGCTCCCAACTAACACCCCCCTCTCTCATATACCTCTCCACTCCATCCCTCCACCTCATCCTCGGCCTCCCCCTCCCTCTCGCCCCCTCCACCTCACTCACATACACTCTCCTTGTCAATCTTTCACTCCATCCTCTCCACATGCCCAAACCACCTTAACGTGTTTCTCCTAACACTTCCCATCACGTCCTCAACCACACCACAACGTTCCTCCACTTCCTCATTTGTTAGTCTCTCTCTCTATGTGACTCCACATGCTCCTCTCAAATAACTCATTTCCACTGCTCTCACTCTTGACTTCTGTCCTTCCAACATGGTCCAAGCTTCACTTTCATATGTCAGAGTTGGTATCACAATACTGTCATGTAACAACTTTTTCACTTCCATGCTCACCTCCCTGTTTCTTATCACTGCTTTCAACGAACCAGCAACCTTCCTTCCCTGCTGTTCCCTTTCGAGCACTTCACCCTCCAGACTACCATCCTTACTCATCACACTGCCCAAGTACTTAAATTCACTCACATTCTCCATTTCCTTCCCATCCAATCTCACTGTACACTCACTGGCTTCACTTCTTTCGAAGACCATCACTTTACTCTTCCCCACATTCACCTTTAGATTCCATTTCTTACACACTCTCCCAAACTTCATCTACCAAGCCTTGCAGCTCCCCTTCGTCTTCACTCAACAACACGGTATCATCTGCAAACAACAGTGCAGGGAGTTTCCAAACACTGCCCTCTCTCACTAGGGCCAGATGTGGGAAATGAAATTCAATGCAAAAAAAATGTAAAATACTGGAAATGGGTAAAAGTACCAAGAGGCCATCATTGAATTATTTGATGGGTAATGAACCAATTAGGAAAGCGAGAGAAGAGAAAGATTTGGGAGTGCTGGTCCAGGATAGTTTGTCACCTGAAAAGCACATAAATAAGATAGTTAGAGAGACATATAAACTCTTGACCAATAAAGAGTGGCATTTCATTACATGGATGAGGAGATGATGAAAAAATTTATAGTGGCCATGATCCGCCCCAGGTTAGAATATGGAGCAGTAGTGTGGTCCCCACACAAAAAGAAAGATATAACCAAGATTGAGAGAATACAAAGAACAGCAACCAAGATGGTCCCCAGTCTGGCAGATTTGTCATACAGAGAGAGGCTGGAAAGGATGGATTTACCTTCCTTAGAGGAAAGGAGAGAGAAGGGCGACGTGATTGCAGTGTTCAGGACCATGATAGGAGTAGATAAAATTGACAGAGAAAATCTGTTTGTGTGGGATGAGAGGGTAACAAGAGGACACGGTATGAAACTAAAGAAGCCAAGCTGCTTGAAGGACATCAAGAAATATAGCTTTCCTTATAGATGCATAGACCTGTGGAATAGCCTGGACAAAGAGATCGTCCAGTCTAAAAACTTAAACGAGTTTAAGGCAAAATTTGACTTATTGAGAAATAGAGACGGGACCCCACGAGTGTTGCTCATTTCCTGTATATCACAATTAGGTAAATACACACACACACCACTCACACACACGCACACACACACACACACACACGGAGTGGCAGCCTCAGCGAGAAGACGTGTTTCAAACCGCCTCAACAAACCCTAAGTAGTTTTCAGGAATTGTCCTGTCTCCAGTCTTGTTAATAATTTTAAGTATTGCAAGTTATTATAGTCTATCAAAAATGTAAAGAACAGTTGTCATTAAGTATACATGAATGTTTTTATAGGAATTTTGGGAACAGCTGTTCAGTTTAGTACTGTAACCGACCTTAAAGATGGCCGACCAGGTAAACACTCGAGAACCGGAATTCCCAGGATTTGACAGTGAAACAAATGTAATGGACCTGGTTGAAACATTGATTATGAGAATTAGTGGTCTAGAAAAGAAAGTGGAGGATCTAGTATCAAGAGACATGCCTGAAAAGACCGAAAATACTATACAGAGTTTGATACAGGCCAATGAGACATCGAACCAGGAGATCCAGAATTTAAAACGAGAAAATATTGAATTACGGAGAAAACTAGAAGAAAGCAGTAACCAAACAGAGAAGGTAAGTAGTGTGTTAGAAGAGCAAAAGGCAAAATGGGCACATGTGGAAGAAGAACAGAAAGAAGTAGTCAGTTTAAGGGAAATTATTCAGGAAGAAAGGGAAATGAACAAGAAAAAAATGGAAGAAAATGTAGTGAAAATATTGAAGAAAAAAGAGAAAATAGTGAGAGAAACAGTAGAAAGGAACAGATGTGTGATAATATTTGGAAACAGGGAAGAAGAAGAAAAAGTTAGGTCTGTGAGACTCGAGAGAGACTCAAATCAGGTGAGGCAAATATTGGAGAAGATCGATCCCGAAGGAAACAAGTGGGAAAAAGAAATTGAGGAAGTAAGGAGGATAGGGCCATATAAGAAAGGGGAAGCAAGACCAATGAGAGTTAAGATGTCTTCAGAAAGTGTTGTAAATGACATACTTAAGGTGACCTGGAAACTAAGTAAAGAGGCAGGAATGGAAAATATTATAGTAAGAAAAGACTTGAATGAAGAAGAAAGAGAAGTCTTAAAATCTTTGAAGGACCAAGTAAAGGAAAAAAATGACAGGAGGACAGAGGAAGAACGTAAAACTTTTTTTTGGAGAGTGATGGATATGAAGGCAAGGAAGTGGTATGTGAAGAACTAGATGTGAAGGAAACAAAGGGGATGGATATGAATATGAAAAAGAGAAGAACGAGTAAAGATAAAAACAGTGCAGCAAATCTGAGCATCATGTATAGTAACGTAGATGGATTAATATCTAAGAAAGGGGAAATTGGAGACTACTTAAATGAAAATAAACCTGAAATTGTTTGCTTAGTAGAGACTAAATTGCCCCGAGATGTCGATATAAAATTATTTGGCTGGAATAATTATAAGATTTGGAGGAAGGACAGAGAAGGCAAATTTGGGGGAGGAATAGTGATATTAACCCATAATGACCTAAGAGTAAAGAATATAGAAATTGAAAATACTAAGGCTGAACTTTTGGGAGTTGAAATAGAGGACAATTATGGAGAAAAAATGGATGTAATAGTTTTTTATATGCCCCCCAAAACTAGGGCATGGACAAAGGAAGATTACGAACAGTTAATAAGTGAATCCATTATTAGGCTAGAAATGTTAATTGAACGAAGAAATAGAATAATATTAATGGGAGATTTTAACTGTAGAGAAGTTGATTGGGAAAGTATGGATGCTGGGAACAATGAAGAATCATGGGGAAATAAATTAATGGAATTGATGATGGAAAACATGTTAACCCAGTTGATCAAAGAAAACACAAGGATTAGGGGTGTTGATGAACCATCCAGGCTTGACCTATTATTCACAAAGGACCGAAATGATGTGAGGAACATAACCTACCATTGCCCCTTTGGTAAAAGTGATCATCTGGTAATTGAGATGGATGTGGTAGGAGTGAGGGAAGGAGAAAGAGATGAAAAACACAGAGAAAATAGATACAATTATGGGAAGGCAGACTTTGCTTCCCTGAGAAACTTTTTCCAAAATGTAGAATGGAGTAAAATGAATATGATCACAAATGTTGATGAGAAATATGAGTTTTTGATAGAAGTATATAAAACAGGAGTTACTAAGTATGTCCCAAAATTTTCTGCAGCTATGGAAAGGAAGAAAGAATGGTTTAACAACAGATGTAGGATGGCACAAGAGGCAAGAAAAAAAGCATGGAAGAAAGTGAGAAGAAGGTATAGTGAAAGGGCCTGGGAGGAGTACAAGCAGGTTAGAAATGAATATGTAAGGATACGGAGAGAAGAGGAAAGGAAATACGAAAAAGATATTGTATCTAACTGTAAAAAAGAGCCAAAACTATTTTATAGGTTTGTAAATGGCAAAATGAAAGTTAAGGACAGTATAATACGACTGAGGGATGGAGATGAAACATACGAAAGAGAGGAAGACTTGTGTGAAATAATGAACAACAAGCTACAGTCAGTTTATGTATTGGAAGACGAATTTAGGGAGCCTGAAATGGAACCCAGGCTGACGAGAATGACCGAAATTACAGTTGACATGGATGAGGTGCTACAGCTGATGAAGGATTTGGATGTGAGAAAAGCAATGGGACCAGATGGTGTGGCTGGATGGATCCTGAAGGAATGTGCCGACCAGTTAGTGTGGCCAGTTTATGTCATTATCAAAACCTCGCTTGAAAAGGGACAGTTACCTAAAGATTGGAAAAGAGCAAGTATTGTGCCAATCTTTAAGGGAGGAGATAGGGAGGATCCACTTAATTATAGACCTGTGTCACTTACTAGTATTGTTTGTAAAATCTGTGAGAAAGTTATTAGAAAAAGATGGATAAAGTATTTAGAAGAAAATGAAGTGATAACACCAAGACAGTTTGGTTTTAGGGAAGGAAGATCATGTATTACTAACCTACTAAGTTTCTACAGTAGGGTAACAGATGTCNCAGGATAGTTTGTCACCTGAAAAGCACATAAATAAGATAGTGAGAGAGACATATAAACTCTTGACCAATATAAGAGTGGCATTTCATTACATGGATGAGGAGATGATAAAAAAATTGATAGTGGCCATGATCCGGCCCAGGTTAGAATATGCAGCAGTAGTGTGGTCCCCACACAAAAAGAAAGATATAACCAAGATTGAGAGAATACAAAGAACAGCAACCAAGATGGTCCCTAGTCTGGCAGATTTGCCATACAGAGAGAGGCTGGAAAGGCTGGATTTGCCCTCCTTAGAGGAAAGGAGAGAGAGGGGTGACATGATTGCAGTGTTCAGGACCATGATAGGAGTAGATAAAATTGACAGAGAAAATCTGTTTGTGTGGGATGAGAGAGCAACAAGAGGACATGGAATGAAACTAAAGAAGCCAAGCTGCTCGAAGGACATCAAGAAATATAGTTTTCCGTATAGATGTATAGACCTGTGGAATAGCCTGGACAAAGAGATCGTCCAGTCTAAAAACTTAAATGAGTTTAAGGCAAAATTTGACTTATTGAGAAACAGAGACGGGACCCCACGAGCGTAGCTCATTTCCTGTATATCACAATTAGGTAAATACAATTAGGTAAATACAATTAGGTAAATACACACACACAATCCTCCTTCTTAACTGCCTTAGTTTCAACACCAATAATCATGACACATTTCATACACAGTATACAGAATACAGTTTCCCCTAGTGCCTCAGCATGAAGGACATTCAAGGCGAAACAAAAAAATATTCAAGTGGTACGTGTAAACTTTTTCTCTTCAAAATAAGAACATTTCCACTGAACCCATGTAACAGTCCAGTGTGTTCATGGACTGCATAAATTTTAATATCATCATCATCAAAATCATCCAGACCTCCTTTCCCACCTTAGGGTGGGGTAAGATGGGGTCCAGAGAGCCAGAAAAAAATCTGACAGAAAGAGTTATTAGCCAACGCTTGCCCAATTGAATGGTCCTCGCTCCCATATACTCATCATTCAAAACCCAAGAATCCTGGTTCCACATGATAGGTCCAGAATTATTCCTATCCAAGAGTCAGCCCAACAATTGTCAAGTTAAACAGTGTAGGCGGGGGCATTCATCATCCAATGTAGTGCTGCTCTCAAGTGACTGCCCTTTCCTCTCTTCCTTCCTTCCTTTCCTTTCATCCTCTTCTGTCTTTGTTTCCTTCATTCTTTCCTCTTCCTTCTGCCTATGGGTGACTCTACACTGAGTGACAAGCCAAATGGTTTCCTGTACACCAGGAAACCATTTATGCTGGGGGGTAACCATATAACCAAATTTTGGCACATGGTGGATTAGTGGGTAATTAAGGCACTCCAACTGGATTAAGCCTGTGCAGGTTTATATCCAAGGGGTGGTTGGGGTTTATTGCTCACGTAATGCCACTTAGTGATGAGTGAGGCTGGTCACTCTCATCTTGACCTGAGGCATCCCGTCGACGTATGGGTACGTTGCCACGTTTTGTCACGGTGACACCCAACAAAGTACCCATATGTTTTGCAATTGCAAGGTCTGTCATTTGCACATTTTTCAAGTTTTACAGGTGATTTTTGGCAGGCCATATGTGGGGGACCTTCCTCTACCCACTGTTAGGCAGCCTGTTAGCAGTGACCTGGCCAGTAAAGACATGTCGCACCATGGTCTCTCCAGTGACGAAATTCACGGCGAAAGTGATTCCTGAGGTGGAGGAGAAAGGAAGAAACAAGCCAGAGGAAGAAACAGACAGAAGTGATGGGGTGGTAATGTTGTAAAGGAAGGTGCCATATGTTGATGTTTTTGGTGTGTGAACAATGCTTATATCGCCTATATTATTGTGTGAAAACCAATATACTCATGTACTACATATAACTGTGTACTAAATAAGTAAATAAATACCTGAATTAAGTGGTTTGAAATAGTTACTCCTCCCATACTACCATTTTCTCTGTAGCCGTGCCAGCTATAGAGCACGAGCCAGGTGAGGGCACTTTTACCTGTATCGTGCATTTTTAAGCTCAGGTAGGCGATTTCTCTATGAATTTTCGATGTTTCTCACCAAAAGCAGAGGTTTGAGCCAAAAAATATTTTTTCCAACATTGGTCGGGATTGGGGGGGTCAGTGGTGGAAATGAAAAATTGTTCGGGACGTGACGGGTTAAATATCAGGACCAACTTGCCTAGCCCTGGGCTCCTATGCTCCTTGTGGGCCAACACAGGATTAGGTAATGATGAAAAAAGGTGCCAAACTTTGGTCATACACTCCCTTGCACAAAGATCATGCCAGCTTGATCCCTTGTCAGCTCCCTAGCCTCATCAACTTCCATACTTCTCTCTCCCACACTCATTTACCAAATCTATCCACTTTCTTGGACTACCACATCTCCTTCCACTTTCAGACTCACTCATATACAGGGTATACCATTTTTGCCACACACATTTAATCTCTCCACATGCCCACACCAACTAAGCACACTCTGAAATCTGGTGTCCATGGATTTCCTTATTCTTCATCTTTCATGAATCACATCATTCCTTATCCTATCCACTCTCCCTGCTCCACACACATTCCACAACAGCTCCATCACCACTGCTCTTATGCTTGACTTTTCATTGTCATGCCACACCATAGTCTCACCCCATATGTTAGCATAGGCATTAAAACTTTCATGCAAGCCTCTCAGCTGCCGCACTCAGACCTCTGCTTCTTATCAAGGTCTTCAAAGTGCCAGCCCTGTGCTACTTTACTTTCCACTTCTTTTGCACATTTACCTTTCTGTCCCTCCTCCCAGATACTTAAGATCTAACTGGTTCATGTCTCTTTCCATTCACTGTACCATCTCACTGGGAGTTGCCTCCCTCAGTGGCCATCACTTTCCTCTTATCTGCATTTACTTTCAAGGCACAATGCTCACAAACATTTACAAAAGTCTGCACCAGTCTACCAAGCTCATGTCTGATATTTTGGAAGGAGCTTTACATCATCTGCACACATCAGCTCTGAGATACTCCAACCTTCATCATCCACTGCCATCGCCATTCCTTTCCATTACTCATGTTCTTATCTGTTTCTAGGTCTATCTGTGTATCTGTATCTCTACTCCACCAACTTATGGTGGTCTACAGAGATTGTATCTCTTTCATAACCTCTTCCATATACATCAATAAAATATCAGTATTATGGATGTGCAATTTTCCAAGAATAACAATGCTCTTAAATGAATGCAAAGTATATAAACTATAACTAAAGTGTAGATAAACCAGTTGAATCTGACAATGCTTAATTTCAGAGTTTGGCAGCTACTCACACTAACATTAATGGCACTACTTGGTGGATAATGCATCCCAGGGGACACTCTGGGTCAGTGAACTAAGTCCAGTGAGTTTATGTGAAATACCTCAGGAGTTAGTGTACTTTCAAAGACAGCTTTTTGTCCATTATTTCATATGTGCTAATTTGAATATTTATATTATGAAGGCTCCTCCACACACACACACACACACACACACACACACACACACACACACACAAAGATTCACCATTATCATGTATTTTAAGGAAGTGAGTTACTTAAACAAATGATATGAAAGTGGAAAGTTGGCTACCAAGGTCAACTGAGGATGACTTATTATAATGCTTGTGGGGCATTGGTAACAAGGTGGTGGTGTTGAAATGCATGAGTTTGGTTATTGTTTATGTAAACAACCCAACATATTTTAAAGTATTTGATGATAGTGCAGTTGTTTATTGTCAGACTACGTAAAAAAATAAATAAATAAATAAAAATATGCAGATGGTCATCTAAGGTTTCAGATGATGAGTAGCTGTTTTATTGGACACTGTATTCATAAAACTTCTTGTCATGTAAAATTTACTATTTTATGCTTTTAACTTGCTCAGTAATACTACGAAACACTTCAGAACCATCCCAGGTTGAATAATAACAGGAAAATGCGACATACAGCATTATTTCTGTCCGTAATACTCTGTTGTGGAAGTAGTTTATAACAAAGGGGCCCTATACACAGTCAGTCATAACTGTGCAAACATGGTGATTGTACAAGCATAACTGTTGTGTATGGGTGTGATTGAAGGCTTGTGCAAATGTTTGAAGAGTATCCAACATAGTTTGATATTTTTTTTGCCAGTCATGATGCTTGTGCAATCATGCCTAATGGTGTATGGGAATGATTGTGCAATCATGTTTGTATGACAAGATCTCGTGTATGAATTTTGTTCTTTTATGATGCCAGTCCTTCATCCTTCATCAGCACTCTTCTTGGGCTGTGTGGTCTCTAGTTCAAGAATTACTGCATTACATGTGGCCTCAGTACCCATCCATACAAGGTGTGCCACACAATAAATGAAGATTGCATAATTTAATTACTAGTACATGGTCAGAACCAATGATTGCACTGTCACCATGATTATGTAATCATGACTGATCATGTATGGGCCTTAGGAATTGCTGACATCTTAGGAGAATGTGGTCCCAAATCAAGTGATGCAATATTTCCACTTTTAAATACAGTTCAGTACAGTAAGGCCTTGGCATAAGTCAGTTTGGTATGTGATTGAGCTAAAAGTTATACACAGTTTTGCAATAACAATGGCAAATTTTGCCTATATGATAACTATGATGGTTGTGTAAAACAATCCTGTGCAGATGCAATGGCACACACAAGCTGACAGTCAAACGATTGACCCCAAGATGTCCACCCATTGTTTACATCTGTAGAATCCCCATCTTAGGCCTCTGCACACATGACCTCCTTTGTGCCACCCCTTTGAAGACCCCCATCTCACTTGTCCACTTGTTCCACAGCTGTGATTATCCCCTCTGCATTCCCTGTGTTACCTAACTTCTCACATGTGCAAGGCTATCGAAACACCATCGCTGTCACCAAATAACAACGTAGGTGTGCAACAAATATTGCTTTAAGCGAAAATAAGTGGTGAGATAACTTTTTGTGTATGAGATACTGAAATTTGTGATTTGGAAATCATGTCTGGTGCAACCCTTATTGGAAAGCCTGGTCCTACTGTTGCTGCCATGTTACCCCCCAGTGGAAAGCCTTGTTCTACTGATGCTGCCATGTTACCCCTAGTGGAAAGCCAGGTCCTACTGATGCTGGTGAGGACAAGGCTAAAAGGGTAAGGCATACCCTTTCCCTTGATGTAAAATGGACATTGCTAAGTGTCTTAAGGGAGGGCAGGGGGCAAGCAAGATTGCTGAGTCCCTAAAGCCACTGCAGTCCACAGTCTCGACTATAGTTTTTAAATCTGATGTTGTCCTAGCGGCAATGCAGAATGTGCCTATCCTGACAGCTAAGTGCTTGACAAAAACTAGCGAACCCATTATGAAGAGATGGAATGTCTCTTAGTGCTGCGGGTTACTGTAATTAACAGAGTGAAGCATCCTCTGCATTACAGGTTTACTTGCACAAAGACTTTTGATCTGTGAAAGGATCTCAAGGAATAGAAGGGAATGGAGGCAAAGGAGGAGTTCAAGGCCAGCATGGGTTGGTTCAAGCAGTTTAAGGCCTATGACATGTGACCATGCAGGGGGGACTGCTAATGCTGACTGCATGGCAACTGAGGCCTTCCCTGCCAAGCTGAAAGCAAACATACAGAAAGGGGGATGCTATCCAAAACAGGTCCTCCGTTTCGATAAGATGGTTTTGTATGACCTACATAAGCAAGGAATGATGTGTGCCAGGCTTTAAGGCAACCATGGAGTGTCTCACCCTCCTCCTTGGCGCGAATGCAGAGAAAGACTCTTGCTCATGTATCATCGAGAGAATCCCCGGGAACTGGCAGGGTATATGAATGAGAACCTTGGGATTATTTGGAAGAGCACTGTAACTCCAAGAGCTTGGCTGACCTCTGCACACTGCTCATCACACATGGCAGGTTACCTGTCCCCTCCACCTTTATGTCAATGCCAGCCAGAGCAATCTGGCAAACCATTTCCTCCATGTGGTGAACAATGCCCCAAGCAACCCTAACAGCATGGAGGACAGTATTAAGATGGTGTACCTGTCTGCCAACACAACATCATTACTCCAGCCCATGGATCAAGGTGTCATCACCACCTTAAAGGGCCACTACTCCTGCCACTCCATGCAGCAAATGGTGAGGGCGACTCTGGGGAGACTGATGCAGTGTGACAGTTTGAGAAAAAATTCAGCATAAAGACTGGCATTGATAACATCTCAGTGGCCTGGAAGGAGATACAGCCAAGAACGCTGAATGGCATTTGGAAAAAAGTGTGGCCGGAGTATGTTCACTCCTTCAAAGAGCTGCTATCAATGAAGAACATCCACAGTGAAATCATTGACCTCACACGAGGCAGAGTTTGAGGAGGTCGACAAGGCTGATGTGCAAGAGGTCCTCAAGAGCCACACTATGCAACAGTCAAGGTCAAGCAAACGTGATTTCCAAGCTTCCTTTATTCTGTGGATACAGGCAGGTGTGCTCTGTAGAACGGACTGCTTACAACTGACTAAACCGTCTTTGGTACATTCCCACAATAATCAGGTCCACTGCTTCACGAGGAGTTCGAACCATAATTATAATATACCATCACATACCACACCTCAATTCCCAACAGAAACTGAAGTGCAAACAAGAAAACAAATAAACATACACAATTTTTGTAACAAAGGTACAAATATTAAATAATGGTAATAAAATATGACATTACATAAAATACAAATTATTACAATATATATACATGTTCAGTCTCCTTACATAAAATACAAATTATTACAATATATACATATATTCATGTTCAGTCTCCTTCATTATCTTCAGTCTCTATACTATGCTCATCATCAGTCAAGTCATCCCAATACTCTTCCTGATCAGACTCATACTGTCCCCGACTTGGATCTGCCTGAAACCGTCTTGGGGGGTGACGAGTACGACCTGAACGTTGCAAAGCGACAGGGGTCTTGGACCCTTCCTGAGCTACTTGTGACTCGACCAGGATATCCCAAGAATAGGCTTTCTCTATTACCCTCTCCAATTCGTCAAAATGTTGTACCTTAACCCTTCCTAATGGTTCATTCTTGGGTACCAGTTGATAAGTCCACCCCCCTCTTAACACTTTGACTTCTCTAAATGGGGTGGACAGGTAGGGAGCTATTTTCTTACCACCCTTCCTGTGTCGCTCTGCTATTGATAACTTTAGGCGCACTATGTCACCTACATGAAATGCCTGCCCCCTATTACAGCATCTTTCATTACGTCCTCTCTGTGCCACAGCAACCCTATCCTTGGCTAACTCTATCGCCCTTTCCATTTTATTAATTTTGTCACTCACCAGGCGTCGGACGACATCCATATTACTCGGGTCTAGGGGGCAATAATCTGGATCTGTCCCTAAAGCATCCTCCACTACCACTCTTTCAGGACATCTCGCAGGAGTCCCAATACCAGTTCATGGGGCTTGTATCTAGTAGTTGCATTCTTCGCTGTATTGTGACTAAACTGTACAGCACTTACCATTTCCGGCCATAAGTCAACATTATTGGTACACAAACATCGCAAGTTGTCCATTAGCTGGTTTTGCCTCTCCACTTGAGCTTGGCTACGAGGATGGTAGGGCAACCCTAGGTTCTGGTGAATTCCTGACATCTGACATATGGTCTTAAAAACACCACCGGTAAAATGCGGTCCACGATCTGATGAGAGGAATCGTGGAACACCAAAAGTACAAACCCAACGATCAAAAAGAACCTTCGCTGCTGTATCGGCTGTATCATCACAGGTTGGTACCATTATGATGTATCGAGTTAGAATGTCTTGCAGGTGCAAAATGTATCTGAATTTGTGCCTCCCCGAGACCGGGAACGGTCCCACAAAATCAACCTGTACTGTTACATTCATGTGGTCAGGAATGTCTGTATACTGGAATGGTGCTCGGCCTGGCCATTTTGTCCTCTTGTTCACTCCACATGCTTGACACTTACTGACGTGCGCTGCTACATCGGTTCTCATATTGGGCCACCAGAGACTGTTCCTTCCCCTCTCCCAGGTCCGTTTACTTCCCATGTGGCCACTTAAGGGAGCATCGTGTACTAACTTCAAAGCCTGTAATCTCAGTGATTTGGGCACCACTGGCACCCAAATTTCCTTGACACCATGAGGGCAAGCTCTGGTCCAACGACCTCTATGTGTCACGTAGCACAGTACACCTTGCTGAGAGACTCTGAGGCGAGAACGAAAAGGGTACAGTTCCCCCTGGATTATTCTCTCAGTCTCATTCTTATCTCCTCTCAGCATTCCCGTGATGTTATACACATCCTCGTCCTTTCGCTGTTCTTCGATCAAGGATGACACATCCCAGAATGTACCGCTGATTTGTGCTGAAAAGCCTTTCACCCCAGGAGAATTAACTACCTCTCTCTCTCAGTGTCGATTGCAACTCGTGAAAGGTAATCCGCCATGGACATCGTGGGGCTCCGACCTGCCTTGTGTATAGAGTTGATGTCAAACTGCTGTAGCAGGTCCATCCATCGTCCCCTCCTACCTCGCTCCTCATTCATATCCATCGAGTTAAGCCAGCGTAGGGCACGATGGTCAGTTATGAGGTCAAATTGAGAGGTGGACAGATACATTCTAAACCTCTTCACAGCAGCTACCACAGCTAGCATCTCCTTTTCTGTCGCTGAATATCGACGTTCTGCTGGTGTCAAGGTATGATGAAAGAATGCGATCGGCAATAGCTTTCCATCCTCAGACCTGTTAGCAAGCATGGCCCCTGTACCGACATCACTGGCGTCTGTTACCAGAACAAAGCGTTTCTCATAGTCTGGTAAATTCAGCGATGTTGCATTGGCTACCGGTCTTTTCAGCGTCTCAAATGCTCTGTTCATCTCTTCCGTCCAACACAGTCGCTGATGTGGATCACGATCGAGTGCACTGTTTAGTGACTTAGCACTCTCAGCCACCCCCGGCAACCATCGTTGGACATACGAGAAAGCTCCAAGGGCCCTCCTCAGCTCTCTTACTGTCGACGGTCTGGGAATGTTTCTCAGCTGCTCCACCCTCTGCTCACTGATACTTAGCATTCCATCACTGATCACTGCTCCCAGGTATTCAACTATCCGGACACCAAACTTACATTTCCCCGGTGAGAGGGCAAGTCCAACTGTCCTTATCTTTTCCATTACCGCTCTTAGCCTCGCCATATGCTCCGTCCACGTTCTTCCCCATACCAACACGTCATCCAAATAACACAAGGCATCATTATAATTACAGTCACCCAGTATGGTGGCCATCATACACTGGAAAGAATACCCAGCTCCCTTCAAGCCAAAAGGTGTTCTGTCTGCCCACTCATATTGTCCCCAGGGTGCAGTGCTTCCTCCAATTTTGCAAGAATATGGTCGACAAAAAACCTCGCAAAATCAAAATTCGCAAAGTTTAAACAATTAAATATATGCTATCTATCTATCTATTGCCAGACACCATAATCCCGTAAGGAGTGGCCATTTGACTTTGAGTTATTTATTTTACGGGGAGGGGCACTAACCCTTCACCAACCCACTTGTTGACACGTAGGGAGCACGTATGTTTGGTTATATGGTTACCACCCAGCGTTGTAAATGGTTTCTTGGCTTACAGGAAACCATTTGGCTTGTCACTCAATGTAATGCCACCTGTAAAGGAAAGAAAAGCAGTAAGAAGTGACAGGAAATATAGGAGAAACAGGAAGAAAGGAGGGCAGGCACAGAAAAAGAATGATAAAGGCTAAGGAAGAAGTAGGCAGCACTACATCAAGTGAGTGGATGATTGTCGCCACCACCTACCACTAAAGAAGGGGTCAGTTTCACTCTGGATTGACCGCAGCTTATCTGTCTTGTGCATCACAATCAATAGGACGTCCTTGAGCTGATCAAATATATGCAATAAAGGTAAATTGGTCGGCATCACCCCAAGGTAAGCACTTTTTCCCACTCTTTCTCTCGACTCTACCTCTTAAGTTTATGATGATACATGAAACAAACATGGACTGATGTATATTGTACAGTAATATTATTATGAAAACATCATAGGTAAGAAACATAAAAAAAAATGCATATTTACACTGATGTGAAGACTGGCGTGGTGTACGGGACTTGTGGCGGGGCAAGGCTTGGGTGCGACTACTGTGGTGTAAACAAACGTGGCGGGGCGGCAGAACACCGAACTAGGAGGCACAGTACGCCCAGCGAACCACGACGTCACTACTCCGCGTGGCAAAGTAGTGCAGGAAGATGACTTTCCCACCACTCGACCTCGCAAAGTGTGTGATCGTTCGCAAAGTTCATAAATGTTAAAAAATAAATGACTTGGAACTACCTCGCAAAATTGGTGATTCGCAAAGTTGAAGGATGTACTGTACCACAAAGGCCGAAACCACACTATCCTTTGCACTCAGGGGCATCTGATGATAGCCAGACTTGGCGTCCAGCACTGAGAAGAAGCGCGCCATTCCCAGTCTATCGAGGAGATCCTCAACAACTGGTATAGGGTGGAGGGTCGCTGGTTGGGACACTCTATTGATCCCCCGATAGTCTATTGCTAGTCGTAGGCTTCCGTCCTGGCGTTGGGCACAAACAATAGGAGCTGCCTAAGGGCTGTTAGATTTTCTGATAACCCCCATTTCCTGAAGTTTGTCCAATTCCTTACGTACCTCTGCCTCAGCGTGTGGAGACAATCTTCGCGGACGTGAAGCCAGAGGTGGAGCCCATGGGTCAACTCTAATGCAGTGCTCAACTCCAACCCGTACTAATGGCAATGCGCCACCCGTGAAAAAGACATCCTGAAATTCTCGAATGATCCCTCTCAAATCTTCTTCCTGTGCCTCCGTCAACTCCTTCCCAAACGTCACGCCCAGAAAAGGATCACTGTGCTCATGGTTCTTTATCATTAATTGCCTCAGGTCTGATAAATCTATCCCCAGTTCCAAAACCCCGAGGATCTCCCCCTTATGTAGCAATTCCTGCTTGTTCGCTACATTCGCCACACGTACATACAAATCGTCTGCAGATCCCGTGACACAGCATCGGGCAGGTACCACCGTCGCCCCCTCGGGACGCAGTGGTTCAATGAGATATTGTTCCCTTGGTACCTGACCCTCCACCTTACACCCAACCATCGCCTCCGTATAGGGGGGTATGACAACCTTATGCTTTACCCTCGCTATGACAGCCGCTGTAGCGACCCCTGTTGCTGTTTGACCCAATCATCCACGAACCAGTCCCCGATCAGAAGCAGACCCCAAGGGAACAGACACTCTGAGAGACTCTATGTGTAGTGTTTTGTCATTTAAGTTCATGGTAAATCCCCCAACACACGCCCAGAAGTCCATTCCAAGGATTATGTTTGTCACCAATCCACGGGCCACCACAAATCTATGTTTAGGTAGGTATGCTCCACTGATACAAACTCCCAAAAATACCTCACTTATCACTGGGATTCTCTCATCACACACACTATATGCACTGGCATCACACGGTATTAATTGTTCTACCTGCCCATCAGTTAGTATCTCATAACTAACTAATGAATAATCACTGCCACTGTCCACTAAAGCCCTGCAATCTGTCTGCTGCAACTGAACTGGGATGTAACTGGGTATGTGTGCAAACAACCGGTCAAGTTGTTCATATTTGATCTCCCTTTGCTGATCCATCCGTTCAGTGTGTACCACTGCCACCACCCGACGGTGGTACATGTTACCCAGCTTTGCCCGCCAGCCACCCTGGAGTATGGCGGGCTTCACTGAAAACCCGTCTTCTTCACGGAAGTGGATGGTTTCCAGCCTGGATTCTCCCTGAGTCGTTTGTAGCATGTGGCCCAACCCCCAGGATGTGGCTGAGAACAATCAAAACACTGGAATACCCTTCGCCGAGCAGCAGCAGGTGGTCGCCGACCCCCGCCCATGGTAGTTTTGGGGCTCCCTTTTCCAGCTGTCCGAAGTACTGCAACATGCCGACTCTGCTCATTCCCTCGATGTTCTTCTGAATGTTCCGCCGCTGCTTGTGCTGAGACACTACATGCTGCTTCATTCCACCCCTCCGCCCCATATCCTGTAGCACTAGTTGCCCGTTTCGTTGACAGGGCATTTTCTGCGATCCTCAGTACCTCGACATATGATTTTACTTCCTCGTCAGTTTCCATCCATTTCTCCCTGATCAACTGTAGTCGAATATCTCTATCTCTTAGTCCATCCAGAAATCGCCAAACCACTCGTTTACGGATTATGTTGTCTGGCTCTCCCGAGAATGCTTGTCCTGCCAGCTGCTGCAACCTAGTCATAAAATCACTTATTTCCTCTCCTTGTTGCTGCACTGCCTCCTCGAACCTCAAGATCCGTACTTCGACTGCGTCCCCCGTGACATACCTGTCTGCTAAATGTTTAACAATAGTGACATCCTCCTTGACCCAATCGGCTCCAAGTGTTGCCTGGTGTTCCACATATGTTGATGTCATTCCGCGTAACTGTAGTCGTAACACAACGGCCCTGTATGCTGGATCCTTCCATGTACTCACTCCCCGCATCTCATTGGCTCTTTTCACAAGGTCGTAGTGTGCAGCAAATGTTCGGAAAGCAGCTGGAGAAGTATCATCCCCGAAAGTTTGTGCGAGAGCCACCTCCTGCACCTGAGTAGTTTGTTTGTCATCCTCGCTGGACATAATACTTGAGTATTGTTTTACCACTGCCACCAGTCAAGGTCAAGCAAACGTGATTTCCAAGCTTCCTTTATTCTGTGGATACAGGCAGGTGTGCTCTCTAGGACGGACTGCTTACAACTGACTGAACCATCTTTGGTACATTCCCACAATAATCAGGTCCACTGCTTCACAAGGAGTTCGAACCATAATTATAATATACCATCACAAAACTCTCGGCAGAGGATGGCAGAGGCACAGGAAAGTGGCGAGGACAGGGGGGAAGACGAACCCATTTGTGTTTTGGACATCAAGCCTCTGACAGAGTTCCTTGCAAAGATGGACGAGACCATTTCACACATCCAGGGCATGGACCAAAACCTGGCAAGGAGTGACGCGGTGTTGTACAGCATAAAGCAAGCAAAGCTTGAGGCCATACAGGGAGCTCCTGGCGGCTAAGAAAAAGGCAGCACAGTAGACCACCATCACTTTCTTCCCCCTTGCAACAGCACCAGCACCAAGGAAGAACCAAGACCATCACAGAATGGGTTGCAAATGCTACATACTGCCTCACCTGCCTCTGTCTTGTCTTCATCATTACTTGGCTCATCCCCACATTCCCCTGCCACCATACCACCATGCTCCCCTCAACACTACACTCTCCATCGGCCTGACTGCTTTGCTCTCCCTTGACCTCACTGCTTTGCTTTTCCTTGGTCTCACTGTTTTGCTCTCCCTTGGTCTCATCGCTTTGCTCTCCCTTGGCCTCACTGCTTTGCTTTCCCTTGACTTCATCACTTCCCTCTTCCCATCTCTCCTCACCTCCTCCTGGACACCTGGGGTGATTGTCCAGCCCCTCCAGGTGTCCCCCAGCTTCGGGAAGGACCCTTGGTGATGACTCAGACTGACCTAGGACATATTTCAGGTAGGTGGCAGAGGTGTTTTTGAGATTTTAGGTGAAGTATCCCTACTGAACCGATTTTCACTTGACGAATCTGATGGTAGGTGGGGGCGCTCGTCATCCACTCACTCAATGTAGTGCTGCTCTCAAGTGTCTGCTCTTTCCTCTCCTCCATCCTTCTTTCCTTCCATCCTCATCTGTCTTTCTATCCTCGTCCTTCTGCCTATGGGTGACTTTATGCTTCCTCTTCTGTCTTTCTTTCCATCATTCTTTCCTCTTCCTTCTGCCTGTGGGTGACTCTACACTGAAGTGACAAGCCAAATGGTTTCCTGTACACCAGGAAACCGTTTACTATGCTGGGTGATAACCACATAACCAAATTTTGGCACCTGGTGGTTTAGTGGGTAATTACGGCGCTCCAGTCGGATTGAACCGGTGAAGGTTTATATCCAAGGGATGGTTGGGGTTTACTGCTCACGTAATGCCACTCAGGGATGAGTGAGGCTGGTCATTCTCATCTTAAATGTCAGGATCAACTTGCCTAGCCCCGGGCTTCTACGCTCCTCATGGGGCAACGTAGGACTGGATGATGGATGGATGTAACCCAGTCACATACTGAGGCGTGACTCTATTACATATTTCAGTCACTGGCAATACAGTACTCGAGTTTATATGCTGAACCTGTTTTTGTGCAGTCTATCTATCTATTGCAGTAATGGACATAATTATACGGATATCAAAACACTTTCCTTATTCTTCTTTGTCCATTTTCCACCAAGGCATGCATCAATGTCAATTTATGCATGTTCTAGTTACAATGACAGAATAACTACAACTGGAACGTTCTAGGTAGATCTAGTAAAATCTATTTGGTCTATGAGGATAATAGAGAGTACTGTATTTTCATTTCTAGACTATTGTATGAGAATAAGACAGGGACAGTATTTTAAATTCAAAAAAAAAAAAAATTGATTCAGCAAAAAGGCTATGGTCCCAAACCATTTCATTAAATTGGTACTTTACAGTATACTGAACAACCATGGGGACATCACACACCCTCATCTCACACCAACACTGATCGCATTCACTTACATGCCCACCAGCCCTTATACAACCTTCACTACCATCATAAACTCTTTTAAAGGCACTCAACAACTTACCATCTACGTCACACATACGCAAAATCTTCAATAATCCCTCTCAGTTTACTTTGTCATATGCATTTTTCCAGATCAATAAATGCCATAAATCCCTTATAGTCCTTCTCACAAGGGAAAGGGAAATGTTCACCCAAGCTGGGCCTTATTAGATCATACAGCCATGCTAGGTGACAAGAGGGCATTACCCCTCCTGGCATGGTAGCTACCGGGCGTGGCTCGAGCTCATGACCACGCGGTTCTGAGTCCGACACTCTACCACTGAGGTACCCTGTCCCCGTCCTTCCCACAAGCCTTCTCCACTATCTGCCTCATTGCAGATATTTGATCCATACATCCTCTACCACACCTAAAGCCTCCCTGTTCATTACTCGCCAAGCACTCTGATATATCCCTTATTTTTTCTATGATAATATCATCCATACATGTTTCCAAAAGTACATGAGAGATTTATGTCAGGATATTTTTTGAACTCATTTTGCTCAACTTTATTCTTGTACAGGGATACAAACACAGCTTTTTCTCCACTCAGCTGAAAATAGGAAATAGAAAAAAGTTACTATTGAAAATAAAAAACTCATAGCTTAAAGATTTATTTACAACTTTACCAAAAGGAGCTACTGTACATGATGTGCAAAAATACAATGGTAGATATTTACAGCTTTGCATAAGAAGCACACAGATTTCCTACTTGAAAATTAGCACCAAAACTCCACATCAACAAGTCAAGAGTTTTGAATGAGACTTGATGGTTGCTATCCACTGCCAGTCATCTTAGGTTGAGCCAGGATGACAAACAACTGACTTCCATGAATATCTTGAGATTAATTATTAAGGGTTAGTGCCCCTCCCTGGAAAACAGCTACCTAAAAATATGAACAAGAAGCCTCGGACCCAAATGTTGACAACTAGGGAATGAACAAAGGACTTGGTACGGATAGCTACATGGAATGTCTATCTATCTGTTGCCAGATGCCTCAATCCCGCACGGGGTGGCCACAAACAAATCGCCTCCATGTTGCTTTGTCCCCCGCCATTTCACTACCCCGCTCCCAACTCACACCCCCCTCTCTCATGTACCTCTCCACTCCATCCCTCCATCTCATCCTCGGCCTCCCCCTTCCTCTCGCCCCCTCCACCTCACTCACATACACTCTCCTCGTCAGTCTTTCACTCTCCATCCTCTCCACATGCCCAAACCACCTTAACGTGTTTCTCCAAATGCTTCCTATCACATCCACAGCCACACCACAACGCTCCTTCACTTCCTCATTTGTTAGGCTGTCTCTCCATGTGACTCCACATGCTCCTCTCAAATAACTCATTTCCACTGCTCTCACTCTTGACTTCTGTCCTTCCAACAGGGTCCAAGCTTCACTTCCATATGTTAGAGTTGGTATCACAATACTGTCATGTAACAACTTTTTCACTTCCATGCTCACCTCCCTGTTTCTTATCACTTTCAACGAATCAGCAACCTTCCTTCCCTGCTGCACCCTTTCAAGCACTTCACCCTCCAGACTTTCCATCCTTACTCATCACACTACCCAAGTACTTAAATGCACTCACATTCTCCATATCCTTCCCATCCAATCTCACTGTACATTCACTGGCTTCACTTCTCTTGAAGACCATCACTTTACTCTTCCCTACATTCACCTTTAGATTCCGTTTCTTACACACTCTCCCAAACTCATCTACCATGCCTTGCAGCTCCCCTTCGTCGTCACTCAACAACACAGTATCATCTGCAAACAACAGTACAGGGAGTTTCCAAATACTGCCCTCTCTCACTAGAGCCGCTCCAACATCCACTGCCCGACCTTGTATCTCTTTTATAACCCCATCCATGTACAGATTGAACAACCATGGAGACATGACACATCCTTGTTTCAATCCAACCTTCAAATGGAAAGATTCACTCAGTTTGCCATCCACACACACTGGAATGTAAGGGGTGCAAATGATGAGGTGAAAGAACAGGAGATTTTCTAGGTGTTTGAGGGTGCGAAAGTGGATGTATGTGGATTAACTGAAACTAAATGGAGAGGTGAGAGAACGGGAGTATGGTTGGGGTATATGCGCAAGAGTAGGTGAGAATGAGAGGGCAAAAGAAGAAGTACGTATTGTTGTGAGTAATAGATGGAAGGAGTATATAACAATAGTATGGATCAGTTGGCTCTAGGATTGTGTGGGTAAGAGTGAAAGTTGGACTACAAATGTGGGTGATTGTGTGTGTGTGTGTGTGTATGCACCAACGCAAGATTGTGCAAGTAGAGTGAGAGAAGAGTTCTGGACAAATGTGGAAGCGTGCATGGAAAAGTCTGAAAGGAATGAGAGAGAGTTTTTGATTGGAGATATGAATGGAAAAGTGGAGAATGTGGAGGTGGATGGAATAGCTGGTGAGTGGGGTGTGCCTGCAGAGATGGATGGGAATGGCAGTGCTTTAGTGGACATTTGTGCCGGGAAGGGGTTGGTGATAGCTAATATCCTCTTCAGGCACAAAAAGATCCATAGGTATACGTGGCGAATGTGGAGAACTGAATGAATGGAAGACAATGATGATTATGTGTGTGTGTGGATGAAAGTATGAGAAGGTGTGTAATCGATGCAAGAGTATATAGAGGTTGGGGGAGTGGACTTTCAGACCAGCACTAGGTGGTGGTCAGAATCAAAGTCTAAACAAAATGGAGAAATAGGAGAAGAGAAGGACAGGAGGAAGCAGTTCCTACAAGGAGGGTGGAAAAGTTACAAAAGGATGGTAAAATGGCAGAATATATATAAGAAGGAAGTGGAGGAGTGATTGGGTAAATATATATTGGAGCAGATGGGGGACGTGGAAGGTGTGTGGAAGATATTCACAAAAGAAATCTGTGCAGCATGTGAGGTGGTGTGTGGGGTGAAGAGAAGACAAAAGGGGATGCAGGGAACAGCTTGGTGGACTAAAGAGGTGAGAGAGGCTGTGGCACAAAAGAAGAAAGCATATACTGTAGTGAGTGGATGAGAAACGAGCGTCAAAGAAGTTGAGAGACGGAAGAAAGAGTTATATGTAAAGAGGAAGCAGAGGTGAAAAGATTAGTAAGAGTGAGTAAGAAGAGAGTGGATAAGGAGTTTGGAAGGAATTTGAGTGTAAAATGGAGGGAATGTAGGAAAAATGTTCTGGAAAGAGTTAAAGAGAGTTAGACAGGTTGCCGAAGAAGTTAGTCGGGGAGTGAAAGATAAAAATGGTAGATTATTAGTGAAGAAGGGAGAAAAAGCGAGCAGATGGAGAGAACACTTTAATGAACTGTTGAACATAGAAAGTAATGCAAGTATAAGTGGCCGGGGAATGGCTGGGAGAAGGAGGGATGTGAGAAGAGAGGAAGAAATCAGCAGGGTGGAAGTTATGGAAGCAATGAAGAAAGTTAAAATGGGGAAAGCCCCAGAGATTGATGAAGTGTGTGGTGAAATGCTGAAGAATGGATGTGGAAGATGTGCAGATTGGCCTGGGAGGAAGGTACAGTCCCAGAGGATTGGAAGTTAGTTATAATTATTCCCCTGTACAAAGGAAAAGGGGAAAAAGAAGTGTGTGTGGTAATCATAGGGGCAATTGTCTTCTTAGTGTAATAGGAAAAGTATATGGTAGGATACTTATTGCCTGATTTAGGGAAATAACAGAGGAATTAGTTGGAGAAGAATAGAGAGGTTTTAGGAAGGGAAGAGGTTGTGTAGATCAGATAATCATTCGTAGATCTTTAGTGGAAAAGTTTCTAGAAAAGGGAAAGTAAGTTGTATGCAGCCTTCATGGATTTGGAGAAAGTATATAACAGGGTGGATAGACAAGGATTGTGGAAAGAATTAAAAAAATATGGAGTAGATGGGAAGTTGTTGAAGGCCGTGAAGAGTATGTATGAGGTTGCTAAGGCTGCAGTGCAAGTGGATAGTGAACTGAGTGAATTTTTCTATTTGAAGGTTGGATTGAAACAAGGATGTCATGTCTCCATGGTTGTTCAATCTGTACATGGATGGGGTTATAAAAGAGATACAAGGTCGGGCAGTGGATGTTGGAGTGGCCCTAGTGAGAGAGGGCAGTGTTTGGAAAATCCCTGTACTGTTGTTTGCAGATGATACTGTGTTGTTAAGTGAAGACGAAGGGGAGCTGCAAGGCTTGGTGGATGAGTTCGGGAGAGTGGCTAAGAAACGGAATCTAAAGGTGAATGTAGGGAAGAGTAAAGTGATGGTCTTCGAGAGAAGTGAAGCCAGTGAATGTACAGTGAGATTGGATAGGGAGGAAATGGAAAATGTGAGTGCGTTTAATTACTTGGGCAGTGTGATGAGTAATGATGGAAGTTTAGAGGATGAAGTGCTTGAAAGGGTGCAGCAGGAAAGAAAGGTTGCTGGTTCCTTGAAAGCAGTGATAAGAAACAGGAAAGTGAGCATTAAAGTGAAAAAGCTACTACATGACAGTATAGTAATACCATCTCTAACATGGAATTGAAGCTTGGACCTTGTTGGAGGGACAGAAGTCAAGAGTGAGAGCAGTGGAAATAACTTATTTGGGAGGAGCATGTGCAGTCACATGGAGAGACAGACTGACAAATGAGGAAGTGAAGGTGCTTTGGGGTGTGGATGTGGATATGATAGGAAATGTTAGGAGAAACACATGAAGGTGGTTTGGCCATGTGGAGAGGATGGAGAATGAGAGACTGATGAGGAGAGTGTATGTGAGTGAGGTGGAGGAGGGGAGAGGGAGGGGGAGGCCAAGGATGAGATGGAGTGGAGAGGTATATGAGAGAGCGGGATGTGAGCTGGGAGCAGGGCAGTGAAATGGCGGGGGACAGAGAGACATGGAGGTGATTTGTTTGTGGCCACCCCTTACTAAGGCATCTGGCAATAGATAGATAGATAGAATTAATAACTATTCTTTCCATTCAGTGCCTGCTGATGAAGAAGGACACCTTCACTTGATGACACAATTATAACTTGGCAACCTCTAATGCCCAGTTATGAAAATGTCCTTCCTCTCCTATTCCTGCAAAACAGTAGCTTCCACAAGGCCTTGCACTCCATTTTACTAAACCAAATCATCCTAAGCAATCCTCCAGCATAACCACAAAAACTTGTATTGTTTCTTACACCACTGCACCCTTGGCCACCCTCTGCATTTTTTTTTTTTTACCTCACTTCACTTTTCTGTCTTATTCACTCTCTTTTCATTCTGCAGTTCTTCATAAAATAAAGAAAAACAACCATTCCACAACTTGGGTAAATGACTGAGAATGTCTTTTACTCTTTTATTAGGACTCATCATCTTCATTCATACCCGTACACAAATCTCTCTTTATATGCTTTCACCATGTCATGTGAGTTTCTACGTATCCGGCGACCTATTGGCTCGAGGTCACTGTAGCATCGGTCAAATACTCGGTTGATAGCACTCACTGCTTCCTCTTGGCTCACATGACGCACAGACATCACTGAATACATTGCCTTTGTCTTTACACAGTTCTACAGTGGGAAAGAGAAAGAAATGTTTATTCTTGTGGAATTACTGTATAATATTTTCAACCTACTGTACTCTGTTTNTGTATATTCATCTAAGCTTGATTAATTAACACCATACATAGGCAAAACCTCAGAATATCTCTGGACGAAGCAGTAGCAATGATAAGTACACTCAAACCTCAATTAATGCAGTGCTGAGTAATGCGGTTTTCAAGTTATGCGGTCATCTACCCTGTGACAAAGCTCACAGGTTCGTTCCAGTGCAATGATGTCATGTCAACACCCAACACTGAGGAAATGTTACATAAGCTGGAAGAAGAGGTGCATATGGAGCAACAATGAGTCGCAGAAGATGAAAGGCCAGCAGGAAAGCCACTGACATGAAACCAAAAGGAAGTGGTGAAGATGGTAGAGATGCTGACCCATGCCATCACCAACATTGACTCTGATCAGGAATGAGGAGACCACAGTGTGGTCCTCATTCAGAGTGGAGTTAGGCGATGCACAAACATGCTTAATGCCAGGGGTGGTGCCCGTCAACAGCAGCTCATCACCCAATTTCTTCAAGTCAGGCACCAGGCACCTCCACATCAGCAAGAACCCTCCACTTCTGATGACTCTGACCTTGATGATATCTCTGCACTACAAGACAAAGTCAGCTGTATCATCTCAACTCTGGACTGTGAAGGATTTGACTCGGATGACAAAGGTGGGGATGCAGGAGCAGCAACATCTCAAGACTGATTACTACATCAGTGGTGGGGGGTGGGGGGAAGAGTGCCGGGGGGATATGCAACATCATCATACTGGTAAGCAACCTAACTTTAATTACTGTTATGTTTATGTTCTTTATCATATGTTATGTTATTACAGTGAGTATAAGATGATGCCGGTGGGTGTCAGTCAAAGTCATTTATGTGGGGTATGGTGGGGAGAAGTGGTAAAAGTGAGACTTTTGGAAAGTGGCTGGACTGGGCCGTGCAAGTATACATGTAAACAATGAATATCGCTGTTTTGGGTATCATGGTCCAGGTCTAGGCTATATTTACCACGTTAATCGAGGTGTGAGTGTATGCTGACTATCATGAGTCACAGTATCACTATGATCTGTACCTACAATACTTACCTATCCATCAAATAACCTCTCTGCTTGCTTTTCTGTTGATAAATATGCACTTATATAATCATCTTTCCAAAGAAATTCAATCTAACTGACACTAAGCAGATATTACATAAGCACATACGTGCATGCACAAACACAAGGACATTTACACACCTGGTGTGCCTTAGCTATATTAAAAGGAGAAGCATCCCCTTGCATCAACGCTGACATGAAGGAGCAGTGAGCGAGATTAGCAGCTCTGATCTCAGTACAGGCCAAGTGGTCTATGTTGGTGAAGTCGAGCTTGTTGCGACAGTAGTCGAACATGTGGATAAGTTCATGTGTAAGGACAGCCTGTGTGAGTCCCTCAGATCGTGACACATTCTGGCAGACCACAACCTGATGACCCAGTGATAAACATTAATCCCTTCAAACTAAGGACATGTTTATTACAGTACTTATTTTCACTTCTTGTTCATATTTTTAGTTAGTTGTTTTCCAGGGAGGGGAACTAACCCTCCGCCAACCCACTTGTCACCACTTGTTGTCACGTAGGGAACACATGTTGGTTAGTTGCAAGGTTACCACCCAGCACTGTCAATGATTTCCTGGTTTACAGGAAATCATTTGGCTTGCCACTCGATACAGAGCTACCCTAAAAACAGAGTACCGCTACACTAAGTGGGTGGATGATAGGCGCCCCCACCTACCACAAGTCAAGAGTGAGTGCAGTGAAAATGAGTTGAGAGGAGCATGTGGAGTCACATGGAGAGACAGACTGACAAATGAGGAAGTGAAGGAGCATTGTGATGTGCATGTGGATGTAACAGGACATGTTAGGAGAAACACACTGAGGTGGTTTGGCCATGTGAAGAGGATGGAGCATGAGAGACTGATGCAGAGAGTATATGTGAGTGAGGTGGGGGGGGGGGCAGGAAGGGGGAGGCCAAGGATGAGATGGAGGGATGGAATGGAGAGGTAAATGAGAGAGGGGGGTGTAAGCTGACAGTAGGGCAGTGAAATGGTGGGGGACAGGGTGACATGGTGGCGATTTGTTTGTGGCCACCCCTTACGGATTAAAGTGTCTGGTAGTAGATAGATACATGGACAGAGACTTATCATTACACGAGGACAAACTGAAAAACATGTACAGTACCCCTTTGGCCTGAGGACATAGTTATCAGTTATTCCATTCTTGCTATTTCTAGATGACTCTACTTAACTGAGGAAAGATCTGTAGTGCTGTAGTGAAGGTGTTTATTTAGGCAATATCTCCTCCCTATCTAAATTCTCCCCTATGCTGAATGAAATCATCTGGAGACAGCAAGAACAGACAAATTTTAAGGAAATAATGCACAGTTAATGTATCAAAATTAACCCTATTTCCCAAGTAAACACAGGGAGAGCCAGAACAAGCATTACTTTTATCTCTAAGGGCATGAATAAAAAGAATGGTGGAATTCCTATGCACAATTAATTTCCTTTCCTCTCCTCTGCCATATGATGTACAAGGCTGCATGTGATCCAGTGACTTTGTAAAGGTGTACAGAAGTGCATTTTTCAGTATAAACAGCATCCATATGTATAACCTAATCATATGTATAACCTAATACATGGAAGCATGTGATCCAGTGACTTTGTAAAGGTGTACAGAAGTGCATTTTTCAGTATAAACAGCATCCATCAGTAAACAAGGAAAATATGACTATGTAAGTTATATGTCAGGTACAGAAAAGTCTGGTTAAGTTGGCATAAAATAGGTTGGGTTAGGTTAGGTTAGGATAAATTAGGCTGCATCAAGTTATGAAAAATTAGGTTAAGTCTGACACAAGATGGCATCTGTCTGTCTGTCTTCAGCATCAGTAGGTATCATAAACAACATCATTTTAAAAACTCCTTTCACCACTTTGAAAAAGACGTAAAAAACATCGAAACTTCAAAATGGAGTCAGAAAATACTAAAAGAATCCACAAAGAACTAAGGGGGGGGGAATGCATAATAAGTTGGTCATATGTTTCATTCCAGACACGTATGTGTGTGTGTGTGTATTTACCTAATTGTGATATACAAGAAATGTGCTACGCTCATGGGGTCCCGTCTCTTTTTCTCATTAAGTCAAGTTTTGCTTTAAACTCGTTCAAGTTTTTAGACTGGACGATCTCTTTGTCCAGTCTACTCCACAGGTCTATGCATCTATACGGAAGACTATATTTCTTGATGTCCTTCAAGCAGCGTGGCTTCTTCAGTTTCAGTCCATGTCCTTTTGTTGCTCTCTTATCCCATACAAACACATCTTCTCTATCAATTTTATCATGGTCCTGAACACTGCAATCATGTCACCCCTCCCTCTCCTTTCCTCTAAGGAAGGCAAATCCAGCCTTTCTAGCCTCTCACTGTATGACAGATCTGCCAGACTGGGGACCATCTTAGTTGCTGTTCTTTGTATTCTCTCAATCTTGTTTATATCTTTCTTTTTGTGTGGGGACCACACTACTGCTGCATAGTCTAACCTGGGGCGGATCATGGCCACTATCAATTTTTTCATCATCTCTTCATTCATGTAATGAAATGCCACTCTTATGTTGGTCAAGAGTTTATATGTCTCTCTAACTATCTTGTTAATGTGCACGAGTGCACGGGGGGGTGCTCTTCCTGAACATACTGATCATGCCACGGAATAATCTCATGGTAAGTGTTTCAGTACATATGCTAGATTGCATTTTTGTGTGTTTGTCTATCAATGTTTGCAAAATTCTAGGGATTTTTGTGCCTGGAACTAGTCTTGTCTGATCTAAATAATTTTCCTCATAAGGTTTAGTACGGAATTATTCTAGTACGGCAGTGTTGCCTGATCAAATTACCATACTGGATGCGAAGTCACTCTATATAACTCTAAAGTTCATGAAGCTATGTTTTTATTGTTGATTTCATGAAGTAATATACAGCAGAAGCTTGATGTAATGGAATAATAGAGCCAACTCCTTTTCTGTTATATCAAATATTCTGCTTTATCAAGCATCTGTTAGAAAACCATAGATAGATCAAAATTTTCCGATAAACTGCGATTTTTCCTATATTTTTTCCCTTCCCTCATGACCTGAAGCCAATACATAGATGCTACACAAAGTTGCTACTAAATACCCTCTTATGCTATACACAGATGCTGCTTATGCTAGTCACAACCCTTAATGATACACACTGCAGTATGAACCCACAATAATAATAATAAATAAAACAGTGAAAATCCCCCCCTCCAAATGTGGGGGTTATGCACTTGTTTACAAAATTTGACGCAGATCGACCGAAAACTTATTTTTTGGCTATTTTTTTTCACGTTTTCACGCGATTTGCGGTCCTGTGCTTTGGCACACCACACCACATGAACGCAAATCGTGGTACCGTGTGCGAAAGGGTTAAGAGCAAACTTGTTTTTCATAAGACTGGCTAGCTCAATGTACTTGTGGATTTTATTGTTCATTTGTGTTTAGGCTGGATTTGGTATACAATGACTGTGATACTTATAAAGAGACAGTCAGCACACTGATTTTAATTTACTCTTGCTAGATAAAGTGTAAATGTTTGAGGATCACTTTGATATTGTCTAACATAGGTACCTTTTATGAGAGTTTTTACTCTCAAAGGCTGTTTTTGTTTTTTTTTTTCAAATCATACATTGATTTGGCTAAATAAATATCTATCTATCCATCTATCTCTCTTACTCCCTCCACAGCTAATCAGCCTAACCCACTGCTCCTTCCCACACCATCCAATTCCCCAACCCCTCCCATTCCATCCCAATCTTTATCTCTATCACAACCTTCCCTTACCCCTTCTCCTCCACACACACCCCCACCTCTCCCCTGTGCTACAGCACCCAACAGACATCGTACACACAACATTAACATTCTTCAAATAAACATATATGGTATAAACACCAAAAAAGAAAAACTCACAAAATTCATCAAACAACAAAACATACACACTGCTATCTTACAAAAAACAAAACTAAGCAGAACACAAAAAACGCCTACATTTCATAACTTCACCACCATCAGACAAGACTGGGCCAATGGCAGTGGTAGAGGACTCATCACTCTTGTACACCAATCCATCAACTTTTCAGATAGTGCACACACAAAATCACTTCTCCCCCCACATGACACTACATCAGAAATACAGTCAATTAACCCCTTGGCTGCTGCAAGCATCTGAGAAGGACCAGTCGACAGACTGCTACAAACCTCTCAGAAGGCTGTTAACGAATGTTGACGGAAAATAGCTGCACCAGGGCATGACTTAGCTCAGAGCTCTCAGCAGCCTAGGGGTTAAAATATGCATTGGCAACAAATCACACAGAACAACTGCCATTACATACATTTCCTCCCAATCATCACCCGCAGTACCACACAATTATTCTCCTCAATACACCATATCACTAACATACCCAACATTATTCTGGGTGGTGATTTCAATGCCAAGGCATCGGCCTGGCATGTTAACAACCTTGACACAGACAGAGGGCTGGTACTTTAATCCCAAACATATAATCTTTTCATCCTCAACAACCTCCATCAACATACCCACATCCCACACCAAGCACTCTTCCTACAATCATCCCCAGACATCACCTTTTGCTCCCCAAACCTTGCCCCCACAATGTCCTGGAGAGTGGTCAAAACCCCTGGCTCTGACCACCTCCAGATCATCATCACTACCAAAACCAGAATCACCCGTGCTGGCCAGACAAACATACACCAATTATAAGACAGCCAACTGGGAGGCCTTCACAACTGAAACAGAACAACACTTTGAAACATTAAACTGTACACCCATCACATCAACACCACTGTGCACACTCTCAATACAATTATTCAAAACACAGACAAAAGACACATCCCTAGAGGAAACAGACACATAACCCCAACTTCACATCAGAAATTCAAGCCCTCATCAGTCAACGCGACACACTGCAACACCCCATACACAAAACACCGTACAAAAAATACAAGCACTCAACACTGAAAAAAACAATATCAGAGCAGCAAACACTAAATTGGAATAATTATCTCCAAACACTTATCACACAACAAACACCAGTAAACTCTACAAAACACTAAACAGCATCACACCCTCCAACAGCAACACTACATAATCACATGCTGCCATCACAACAACAGACACCATACCCTCAAACAAACAACAAGCAAACACTTTTCATCAATCACTTTTCACACGTCAGTCATCTAAACCCCCAACACGACGACCGATGTGTCATCCAAAGCATGAGACAGTTCCGCACAGACCCAGACTTAGCACTCTTCACTTACAACCAGATGAAGCACATCACTAGCAACCTTAAGCACTCTTCTACCTGTGGCTCAGACAACATAAGCAACATACTCCTTAAACATCTTGGACCACAAGGCACTCACCAACATATCAAACTACAGCTACTCACACAACATAATACCCAACATCTGGAAGCATGGTACTATCATCACTATCCCCAAACCCAACAAAGACCCTACACTGCCTTCCTCACACCACCCCATTACACTCCTCTGTACCTCCTCCAAAGTCACTGAACGACTAGTATTACAATTACAGTAGTAACACTTCACATCCCCCTAGCCCCATCACAACATGGTTTTCAGCTGCTACACTCCACAAACACCTTTCTTACAGACCTTACGCAAAGAGTTTTCGATGGCATCAATTCAGCTCAGCTTGGCCACCACACAGAACACTCCCAGTCACATTAGACATTAGCAAAGCTTTTGATGCCTTTCCCCGCCACAACCCCACAAACAAAATATTCAACACAAACAAGCACAATAACACAAAAAGATGGCTGGCAAGCTACTTAGCCCATATGTAACATTTGCTGGTCAGTCATCGAACATCAGAAACTTCACAAACAGCATCCCTCAAGGATCTGTTTTGTCCCCTACACTCTTTAACCTATACAAGCATGACATACCCACACCCCACATGCCACAAATACACATCCTATGCAGACGACATAACACTTACTTGTACACACCAAAATGCAAACACAGCTGCAGACATCCTCCAACCGTACTTAACACACTATAAGAATGGTTCACCACAAACAGGCTCAATATAGCCCCAGCCAAATCTACAGTGACCCTTCTCACAAACCGGACGGCAGAACATAGTCACATTGCACACCTCACCATATACAACACCTCCCTACCACACACACACACAAAATCCTTGGTGTACCATACAATACATCAATGTCATTTAAACAACACATCACAAACATTAAAAATAAATTAACACCAAGACTCAACGCCCTAAGGTCACTTGCCCATACAACATTTGGACACAACAAAGAAACCAACACCAGGGTATACAAACAATATATAGGTTCAGTGATGAATTATGCAAGCCCTGCTTGAGCTTCCAACCTCACTAAAACACACTACAACATCCTACAGACCATACAGAACAAGGCCCTAAAAATAATCACGGGCTGCACAGCTACTACACCTACAGACTGCCTACACCAAGAAACCGAAGTCCTCTAAGTCAAGGTTCATCTAGACATGAGAGGCACACAAATTCTTGCCACAACCTCCACAAACCCACACCATCCATTACACTACATGGCAGCACATCCACATACACCAAGGAAAATTAAAACAACACCCAGCACATGACATCATAAACAAATACTGTCATCTCTCCCTCCTCACCCACCTCATATCAGCTTCCAGAAGCATAGCCATACTCAAATCACTCGCCACTCCATTCAATCACTCAAAGACAACACACAGCTGCATGCATGGCCTCCTGATATCCACTGTTCTGAATCCTACCTCCCTCATGAGGACAGGGTCCACCTGGCCAGGCTGAGATGAGGGCATCATCCAGCCCTCTTGAGTTATCAGAAAAGGCTGGATGACTCAGTCACTGATGCTTGTCCAGGATGCAACACAGCACCCCATACTTATATTAAGTACATCATGGAAGACTGAATTGCACACAATAGCTTGCGCCAACAACACAATACACACTCCTTGAGAGCTCTGTGGGTAAACCCGGTCTCGGCTATTACCTCCCTTAGAGACTCGGGGCTGTTTGACCAGACTGCCTAGGGATCAACTGCTACTACAGTACTACTACAAGGGGTTCAAAACTGATCCCTGGTGCACACCAACATTCACGGAAAACTCATAACTCAAATCTCCATTCACCCTTACCTGGGTGTGAGCACCCACATACATGACCATAACCACCCTAACCAGCCACTCCTCAATCCCAAGCTTTCTCATTGCTCACTTCACCACCTCTCTACGAGCTCTGTCAAAGATCTTCTCGAAATCAACTAAAGCAAAGTACAGTTCCTTTTGCTTCCCTACATATTTTTCCTGAAGCTGTCGAACAATGAATATGGCATCAGTGGTCCCTTTGCCTGGCATAAACCCAAACTGCATCTCATCAATATCCACTCTTTTTCTTACCATACCTTCTAGAACTCTCTCCATACCTTCATTATCTGGTCTAAAAGCTTTATGCCTCTATAATTTCCTCTTTCCAGGGCATCACCCTTCTTGTGTACATTTACCATTACACTCTTCAGCCAATCATCTCGGACAACACACTCATATATGATCGTATTTATCAGGTCAATAACTAACTTTACTCCTACATCTCCTGAGGCTTTCAACATTTCAGCAGTCAACCCTGACACACTTGCTGCCTTCCCCACCTGCATCATGCCTGCTGCCCCACCCCAGTAGCAGCGTCAATCAAAGGCCGAGAGCCAAACACTGGATCTGCAGGTTCCAAACCTTCCCTGTCCCAGTCAAACTCCTGATCAAACAACTAAGCTGTAATGCTCTCCCCATTTGTCTTTAATATCACCACTGTTCACCGCTACCTTTCCTTCATCATTCTTCACACACTGCTCAACCATGATATCCCTATTCTCCCTCTTCACCTGATTTGCCACCATAAATATCATATTCTTCCTTTCCACACGATTTAGGTTATCAAGTCTCTGCGACTCAGACTTTGCCCTGTAAACCTCTTTTCTAGTCCTATGCTTGGCAGTCAAGTATTACTCTGTTACCACCCTTCCTCCATTCCCAGAAAAACTTTCTTTTCTCCTTAGCTGCTGCTTCTACAGCCTCATTCCACCACCAAGTTAATTTATGTCTTGGTGGGCCTCTTCTCCATCCACATACTGAATCAGTAACTCTCAAAAGGCTACTCTTGAGGGCTCTCTACAGTTCATTAACACTTCTGTCAACAGGTCTCCCTGTTCAACCACCACTCTCTTCATCTCCCTATAGAAGGCATCCCTTACTGCTTGGCTTTTCAGCTTCAGGTGCATAGGTCCTCTTTTTCATCACCCGCATCACATCACATAACTTGTGCTGCTACACACACTCTTCTCTCCCTATAACTTTAATATCCCTCACCAACCTCCTACCAGCCTTCCTGATCAGAAAATTGTCTATCTGGCAGCTATTTCTCCCAGACTCATATGTAATCAACCTACTCTCTCTCTTCCTAAAATGTGTGCTGCACACAATCATGTACACTGCCTTTCCAAACTCGAGTATCCTTTCCCCTTCCTCATTTCTTGTGCCATATGCACATCCCTCATGTATTCCTTCATATCCTTGAGCTGTTTCACTTACATGACCATCATAGTCCAATGTACAAGCTCATCATCCCTCATACCACCTACTACATGTACAATAATACCTCGATATAAGATACCCCTAGATCCGATACCCTGGCTTAACGATGGGGGTAGAAATACCACCACACCCCGCCTAATTTAGACTTAGATTAATGTGGTTTATCATAGGTGGGGTGAACATTGTTATTTTGGGGTACAGTTTACTAAGCTTGATTTTTTTCCAGACTTATATCTTCCAATTTTCAGATATTATTTGTTGGTTTTAGTGAGTTATTTCCAGGTGTTAGGCTTCCCTGACAGCTGTTAGGCCATATAGATTGGCTTTAAACTTGCTTTTGGGTTCATTTGGGTGGGTTTTGGGCTTGGTTTGGGGGGAAACCCAAAGCTGGTAAATGCTCCACATTACATGTTGAAAGTACCCCGACATACAATACCCTGCCTAATGATGGGGTTTTACCTAACCAATTACATCGTTAAACCGGGGTATGCCCGTATAAAGTCATTCCAAAATCTATCATTCTCTACCTCATCCAAGCCTGCTTGTGGAGTAGAGTCATTTCAATACTTATTGGCCAGTAAACACAAGTGAATTTGCTGGAATCGAGAGTTAAAGGAGGTAGGTTCAATCTCTCAAAAGTTACTACAAGGGTGGTAGTTCTGGGAGGGGGAAAAAATTTTTGTCAGGGAACTGAAGATTTCTTCAGAATGCCGCTGTCTAGTAAGTGAGCCCACATCATTCCCCATTAAGGAGCCTATCAGCATGACTGTACTGTAAACCATCTTCTGTACAATGGTGGTCAGCAACTGCAAAAGACACTCTTGTGTTTTACTGCAATGGTGCCTGATATCAAAGAGGATATGCATTTAATTCAAAGTTGTATGTACTGCCAACACCTAATCTGCTATGCCAAATTGCAGCTTAAAGCCCATGTTGAGGATGGCTTGAGGCAAAGAGAGAACTATGATGTGCATTCACAAAGAGAACTGTGGAATTCTTTCAATGTAAAAATTATGGTCAACTCAAAAAATACAAGAGGTAAAAAAAAAAAAAAAAGTGTCCTTGTATCATGAATTTCAGTTGTAATAGAATTAATAGTTCAACCTTCATTACTGAGCACACTCCATCCAGTCAGAGCCTACCCCCAAGGTGGAGAGGGAGGTCTGCAGAGGGCATGTCAGCAGCATGGAAGTGACTTGGTCAATGGTCTCAAGGTACGGATGAGAAGGGCCTAATGAACGGTTTGATCCAGTACATATAAAATAAATTGAAACATTTGTGGCTGCCCTTCCACGGAACCTTCAGGCTGTCATAAAGGGAGAACAGCGACAATGGAATGCTGTTGTCATTGATCACTACGGTCTGTCTAGCCATGCAGACCCATCAACCGCAGGCAAGCAAGTGCCCTAACAGTACTGTGCTGTCCAGCGAACCAACATTCCCTTGTGGCTGATAACGCCTTGTTGTCACAGGGTGGAGGGAAAAGTGTGGAAGTTTAGTTCATGGATGGGTGCTGCATTTGCACTGCTCCAGCTAGTCAGACTAGCAGGGGCACCATTGCAGGCTCCACATCACCCTGTATGTGCTGTAAAACCTGGATCATGTCTTTGACTAATGTGTCTGAACTAACAGTAATATGTATAATACTAAGGACCTGAAGATCTTCCTAGCATAAACAACAATGTGCTGGGGTATGCTATCAGGATCTATTCAGGTATTCTTGCTTCTCAGTAAAAAGATGGGGCCCTTTGGCTGAAGAAATGGACAGCAAGTTTATGCATGACTGATTCTTAAATATAATCCAATGATGGTCTAAAACCAAATGTCAAGCTACTGAAAAAGTAACTGTGGATGTCAGGGAGTCATAATAAGAGGCATCTGTGGAAGGGGAAGGCTTGAACATTAGGTGATAATGATGAATCTTTCCCTCCTGCCAGTCAACAACAGCACAAGGGGGGAGAAGACCTAAACTGCCAAGAGAGAGAAGATGGTAGGGAAAAGCCAGGCCCTCTGTAAGGAAAGTATGTCTAGGGACTGGCCTGCTGCAAAGGAGGGAAGAAGACATGAGTTAGATTTCCTGGAAGATGTAAAACCACACTGCCACATATGGAACATGAATACTCTTGTCTAGGATATTTAAGTAAACCACATTAATATAAAGATGTAAATTATATAAAAAGCAGAATAAATGCTGTACTGAGATGTAGTAAGCATAATAAACTGCCCAGGAAAAAAATTTGGTATTAAGGAGTCTCTTAGGATAACAAAAAAATACAAACTCCAAACACCATTCCTTCAGCAAGACCTTAAGCTCAGAGTGGTGCAGTTGACTGACCTGGTTCATTTCAGAGTCATATCCTCCATTAACTGTCACATCACACACTTCACACGAGATGTGCCGGTTCAGGTCAACTTCACTGCAAGGTCAACAATACAATATGCAATATCAAGGAACATCCTTCAGTAAACTATCTAAATCTGCTTTACCTGATATAATAAATGCATCTGCTAATGTAGTACTGTAATGTACTGTAGTTTTCCCTTACCCTCATATACCAATACCATTTATGACACTAAAGAAATCTGGAATGAAGGGTTGTGTCCAAACATCTCAAAATGTAGTCTCTCTCTCTCTCTCTGGTTTTCTTTCAGGCTTTTTGTCTCAGTCCCTTAGCCTACTTGCAGTATAAATTTAATTTTGAAAGTAACTCTGCAATATGTGGGTGAATTATTGCTTCAATCTGGCTCTGCAATATATGATACTGGCATGAAGGAGGAGGAGGAGGAGGAAACCAAACGGCAACAGATCTTCTGGTCCTTTTGAGGCTGCTTGTTAAAGAGAAGGCTATGACTACATGATCTATCTCTACATACTGAAGGATTAGGATAGTAAAGCAAGAAGGCTCCCCCCACCTCCAAACCCTCCAGGAAAAAAAATGAGTAAAACCACCATGCAGCATGGAAAAACTGACATGGAAATTTCATAGGAAATACTGAAAAGGAAAGGTCACACTCTATACTACTTTCTGTAAGCTACCTGTTTGAGTAACCTGAAAGGTAAAGTAATCAAACTAATAGCTAAGGTATGACATTATAAACGGATACATTGAGTTAATGAAGCGTAACAACGTGAATATGGTAATCCCGTGGTCTCAGTTGGACTCTGCGGTAATTCAAAAGATACAGATTTGTTTTGTTTTGTTTCGTTTCGTTTTTGAAGGCTCCAACATGCTTGCATGCGTCGGCCTTGGTCACCTAATGGTGGCTCTCCATGCTGCCCGATCCCTGGCAGCCTCCCTGTTCAGTCCCTTAACCCTTAAGTCACACTTAATGACCTTGTCCCATGTCTTTCTCGGTCTACCCCTCCCAACCCCTCCCCCAGTATTAACACCTCTCACCCTCTGTACCCAGTTATCATCCCCCATCCTCTCCACATGTCCAAACCACCTCAGCCTACATCTCCTCATCACAACACCAATACACTCCCGTCCCATCCTACCTCTCAACTCTTCCATCGTAAACCCAGCCCCCCCAGGCCTTGCACACAGGGACACACTGCACATCCACCTAATCATTGTCATTTCTGTACGTTTAAACCTGCGAATATCCTCTTCCTTTACTGCCCAGGTCTCACTACCAAACAGCATCACACTCCTAACACATGCTGCATACAAAGACCCCTTAGCACGTAAGAAGAGTCCTCTCAATGTCAGGAAAGGCAAAAGCTCCCTGAACTTCTTCCAACCACTTCTCACCCTAGCAACCGAGCTAACTCCAGCCCCACCTCCGGCACATAACATGTCTCCCAAATAACGAAACTCCTCCACACACTCAAGAGACTCGCCTGCAAGTTCAACCCTCTCACGCCTAACAATCTCCACCTGCTCTCCCCGACACGCCGCACACATGAAATCAGCATCATCTTGCAGTCTACCTCTAATACCACTACATCTCTTGTGCACCCACTTATCACAAACACTACACAAGATGGAATTACTTCCCACACCCTTGTGGCAAACTGCACATGGCCACTCTCCCTCTCCTCTGATTGTACCGCCACCAACCCTAGATATCATCACTTTTGTTTTATCTGCACTTACCCTTAAGCCCTTGTACCCCATACCATCTCTCCACTTCTTAAATCTTTCCTCCGCCTCCTTTTCACTCTCCGCAATCAACACCAAATCATCAGCATACAACATCTCCCATGGGAGCCCATCTCTGAAGTCACGTGAGAGGGCTTCAAGCACCATGATAAACAACAAGGGACTCAAAACTGACCCCTGATGCACACCAACATTCACGGAAAACTCATCACTCAAAGCTCCATTCACTCTTACCTGGGTGCGAGCACCCATGTACATGGCCATAACCACCCTAACCAGCCATTCTTCCAACCCTAGCTTTCTCATTGCCCACTTCACCACCTCTCTAGGGACTCTGTCAAAGGCCTTTTCCAAATCAACAAAAACAAAATACAATTCCCTTTTCTTTCCAATATATTTTTCCTGAAGTTGTCGAACAATGAATATGGCATCAGTGGTCCCCCTGCCTGGCATAAACCCAAACTGCATCTCATCGATATTCACTCTTTCTCTAATCATACCTTCTAGAACTCTCTCCATTACTTTCATTATCTGATCTAAGAGTTTTATACCTCTGTAATTTCCCCTTTCCAGGGCATCACCCTTTCCTTTGTACACATTTACAATTACACTCCTCAGCCAATCATCTGGGACAACACACTCATATATAATCCTATTTATCAGGTGAGGCCTTCAACATTTCGGCAGTCGACCCAGACACACCTGCCGCCTTCCCCACCCGCATCCTGCCTATTGCCTGACTCACAGTAGCAGTATCAATCAAAGGACAAGGGCCAAACACTGCATCAGCGGGCTCCAAACCTTCTCTATCCCAATCAAACTCCTCATTCAACAATTGGCTATAATGCTCTCTCCATGCATCTTTAATATCCTCACTGTTCACCACTACCCTTCTTCACACACTGCTCACCTACAATGTCCCGATTATCCCTCTTCACCTGATTTGCCACCCTAAAAATCATATTTTTCCTTTCTCCATGATTTAGATTATCAAGTAAAAGTCTCTGTGACTCAGACTTCACCCTGTATACCTCTCTTCTAGCCCTGCGCTAATTAATCCCGTGGTCTCAGTTGGACTCTGCAAGAATTCAAAAGTTACAGATACACATAAATATAGTAATCCCATGGTCTCAGTTGGACTCTGTGGGAAGAAACTTATAACATTCACCAAAACTACAAAAGTAAGTTATTCGGACAGAAAAAGAGTCAGTTGAGGATTCTCGTGAAAATGCTTGTCTATTTTGTTTTTGAATGTCTTAACTGAGATACTGTTCACGGTATCTGAGGGTAATCTGTTCCAGATATTTACGACTCTGTTGAAGAAGAAGTATTTTGTTTCATGGGATTGGAAACGCTTTCCCATAATTTTGCAGCCATTACTTCTGGTTTGTCTCGACCGGTCTATTTCAAAATATTTATTCATGTCTAAGTTGTCATATCCCTTCATGATTTTGAAAACTTCAGTAAGGTCACCTCTTAACCTGCACTTCGTTAGGCTAAATAATTTCAGTTCCTCGAGGCATTCCTCATATGGTTTGTTTCTAAGTCGTGGTATCATTTCTGTGATTCTTCGCTGTATTTTCTCTAATTTTTCTATGTCCTTTCTGTAGTACGGAGACCAGAATTGCACACAATACTCAAGATGGGGGCGCACTAGTGAGTTGTACCAAGGCAAGTATGACTTTTTCCGATTTAAACTCAAAAGTTCTTCCAATAAAACCCACCAGCTTGTTTGCAATTTTATCCACCTCGATGCACTGCTTACTCGGTTTTAGGTCATTTGATATTATCACACCAAGATCCTTTTCACTGTCTGTACTTGATAACTGGATATTATTCATTTTGTAATTCACATGGATGTTTTTACTTCCAATATGAAGTACTTTGCATTTTTCTATGTTGAATTTCATTTGCCATTTTTCTGCCCAGCTTGTAAAAGTATTAAGGTCATTTTGTAACTGTTGCCACTGAAATTTTGAAGTTACTTGACTGATTATTTTAGTATCATCTGCAAATTTGGATATTTTACAATTTAGACCCTCGTCAATATCGTTTATATAGATAATAAAAAGTATTGGTCCAAGTATTGAGCCTTGGGGAACGCCGCTAATCACATTACGCCATTTAGATTACTTTCCGTTTATCACAACTCGCTGTTTTCGGTCTGAAAGCCAGTCTTGTAACCATTTCTGCATACTTCCTTTTATACCATGTGCTTCTATTTTGCTTATGAGATATTTGTTGGGGACAGTGTCAAATGCTTTCTGAAAGTCAAGGTAAATTATATCTACTGCTCATGAGTCATCATATGCTTTGTAAACATCATGGAAGAAGTCCAGTAAGTTAGTTAAGCATGAACGACGATGTCTGAATCCATGCTGTGAGTCTTTAATTATATTATTTACTTCTAGATAGTTAACTATTTTATCTCTTATGATTTTTTCCATTAACTTGCACACTATTGATGTTAAGCTAATTGGTCTGCAATTTCCTGGGTGCGACTTATTTCCTTTTCTGAAAATTGGTGTTACATTTGCCAGTTTTCATTCGCAAGGAACTTTTCCAGTACTTAATGATTTATTGAATAAGACAGAGAGTGGCAGCAGTAACTCATTCTTTGTTTCTTTGAGAATTTTCGGTGCTATTTTATCAGGGCCAGGGGTTTTGTTTATGTTTGTACTATTTATGGCTGCAAGGATATCGCTATGATAGATAGTATAGTTGCTAAGGACTGTGCTATTTGCTTGGTTTGTGGCTACCATTAGGTTTCTAGTGGTGTTTTCTACCGTAAAAACAGACGCAAAGTACTCGTTAAGAATGTTTGCCATTTCAACCTCATTTTCTGTGGGTTTGCCATTACTTGTTTCTAGAGGGCCTATTGATGTAGACATTACCTTTTTCTTTCTAACGTAACTGTAAAATTCTTTAGGGTTTGATTTGCACGTATTAGCAACATGGACTCCAGTGCTCTTTTGCTCTGTTTGATAAGTCTTTTCGATGTGCGGCGTAGGTTTTCGTACTGTATTTATCATCATTATTTTGTGTAGTTTTATATTTATGGTATGCCTGTTTTTTGGCTATTAACCCTTTCGCGCACAGTAAGCTTTATTAAGTTTCATGGCTCACAATTTTACTCCCCTGCGTGTTCCGCTGGCAGCCCGCGGTACGCAAATTACACATATTCTCGCTTCATTTTCGCCACCCAAACCTCAAAATGTTGCCCTGAAACTCACATCATCTTATTTGCCGATGTTTGTTCTAGCTGATAAGCCAAAAGAAAAACCAGAAAAATACGAATAAAAGTACACTAGGCCGCAGTGAATAAACATTTTGGAACGTTGATCTCACTTCCCAACATCGTCGTTCGAATGTTTTCCATCATACAGAAAAATGTTAGTATAAGTTTTGATAGAGAATTTAATTGGTTTTCTAATGAGGTATGTCCGGTTGTGATGCGATTTGTACTTTTCGAGAAAATAGCCAAAAACTAAAAGCCATTTTTGTAAAAAAAATGATTTTTGTTCAGGGAGGTATACTACAGAAGTATTCTCGCACACCTAATGTTTTTATTACATAATCTTATGTAGAATTTCATAAGCTTTCTCCTGATACCTTTTTGTTTTGATATGCCTCACAGTTTCCGAGTAAATCGCAAGAAACTACAGGGTACTCGCGGCCGCGGTGCACTTTCGTCATGCGCGCACAATAACCGCCTACGTAACCACAACTTTTCATTAGAGAAATTACATAGTTATGTCCTGTACATACGTAGAATTCACTGATCTTTCTCATGGTTCTTACAGGAAATCAATACGTTCAATAATTTTGGAGTAAATGGACAACAAAGATAGAACACTCTTCTTCGCCCGCAAGCGAGATAAAAACGTTCAATTTCACTGCCTCACGAATACTTACATATTTTCACTCATTACGTTTTATCTATCTATCTATTGCCAGACGCCTCAATCCTGCACGGGGCAGCCACAAACAAATCACCTCCATGTCACTCTGTCCCCTGCCATTTCACTACCACACTCCCAACTCACACCCCCCTCTCTCATATACCTCTCCACTCCATCCCTCCATCTCATCCTCGGCCTCCCCCTCCCTCTCGCCCCCTCCACCTCACTCACATACACTCTCCTCGTCAGTCTTTCACTCTCCATCCTCTCCATATGCCCAAACCACCTCAATGTGTTTCTCCTAACGCTTCCCATCACGTCCTCAACCACACCACAACGCTCCTTCACTTCCTCATTTGTTAGTCTGTCTCTCCATGTGACTCCACATGCTCCTCTCAAATAACTCATTTCCACTGCTCTCACTCTTGACTTCTGTCCTTCCAACAGGGTCCAAGCTTCACTTCCATATGTTACAGTTGGTATCACAATACTGTCATGTAACAACTTTTTCACTTCCATGCTCACCTCCCTGTTTCTTATCACTGCTTTCCATGAACCAGCAACCTTCCTTCCCTGCTGTACCCTTTCGAGTACTTCACCCTCCAGACTTACTCATCACACTGCCCAATTATTTAAATTCACTCACATTCTCCATATCCTTCCCATCCAGTTTCACTGTACATTCACTGGCTTCAGTTCTCTCGAAGACCATCACTTTACTCTTCCCAACATTCACCTTTAGATTCCGTTTCTTACGCACTCTCCCAAACTCATCTACCAAGCCTTGCAGCTCCCCTTTGTCTTTGCTCAACAACACAGTATCATCTGCAAACAACAGTACAGGGAGTTTCCAAACACTGCCCCACTGCCCGACCTTGTATCTCTTTTATAACCCCATCCATGTACAGATTGAACAACCATGCAGACATGACACATCCTTGTTTCAATCCAACCTTCAAATGGAAAGATTCACTCAGTTTGCCATCCACATGGACTGCAGCCTTAGCACCCTCATACATACTCTTCACTGCCTTCAACAACTTCCCATCCACTCCATATATTCTTAATACCTTCCACAAACATTGTCTATCCACCCTGTCATATGCTTTCTCCAGATCCATGAAGGCGCATACAACTTCTTGCCCTTCTCTAGAAACTTTTCCACTAAGGATCTAAGAATGAATATCTGGTCTACACGTCCTCTTCCCTTCCTAAAACCTCCTTGTTCTTCTCCAACTAATTCCTCTGTAATTTCCCTACCTCTGTCAATAAGTATCCTACCATATACTTTTCCTATTACACTGAGAAGGCAAATGCCCCTATGATTACCACATACTGCTTTTTCCCATTTTCCTTTGTACGATCACCCAAAGAAGTGATGACCCGATTCCCAGTACCTTTTGCTCAGAAAGTGGTATCTGGCAACTGTCACGGCGATGTTATATTTTCTATATTGCACACCGGAAAGAGCAGTATTTGGGTAAACAACACCAAAAAGTAATATATTAGTGTTTTTACTGTGTACAGTAGGCGCGGAAAGTGTTGACGCCATCTTAAAAAAAGAAAACATTCCTGTGGTTAGCAAGGAGAAACAAATAAATTAACACTCACCATTGAATTTAGTATTTACTGGCATTCCCCTTCACCTTTATTATCGTCTTAAGGCGTCTGGGGAGACTGATGGCATAGTTTTGCAGAACAGATGGACTAAAACTGCTCCATAGCTGCTTGACTGGAGCCTCAAGTTTAGGCAAAGATGATGTGTCCATACTACGCAGCTGCCGCTTCATGTGCGCCCATAAATTCTCAATGGGATTGATATCTGGGCTGTTTCCGGGCCAATCTCGAATAAAGGGAACCTCACAGTCTGTTAGCCACTGTTTCACTGACTTTGCAACATGTGCAGGGGCAGAATCTTGCATAAATACTCTTGCCTTGGTTTTATCAAAAGAGTCACTTAAAACATCACATAAGAGCTCCAAATAATTGTTCTGGTTCACTTTTTCATTTGCAGGTAGAATTACCAACCTACCAACACCATAATATGTAAAGCAGCCCCAAGCCATGAGTGAGGCTGGGTATTTAACAAACTTGGAAGTGTACTTAGGATCCAGGGGGTCACTGCCTGGTTTGCGGTACACTCGTGATGAAGGGGTACCAGTGACAGTAAATGTTGACTCATCACTCCAAAGCACAGTTTTCCATTGCTCCTCACTCCAGGCAAGATATTTCTTACAAAAATTTACTCTCTTTTTCTTCTGAAGTGCAGTTAGCAGTGGTTTTTTACGAGCACAAAAACTCCTGTAGCCCAGATCGTCATGCAACAGTTGCTGCACACTTCTGACAGACACATCTGCCAGCAACTGTGGGTTCTTTTCTTTTAAATCCCGTGCTGTTAGCCTTGGATCCTTGCTAACTTGCCTTGAGATCAGCTGACGGGTCCTGAAGGTTGTCTTACGAGGTCTCCCAGGCTTGGGAAGTGGAGTGGGAGGAATGGCCTCCCCACTGTCCTTGAACCGCTTCACCAGTCTCTGCACTGTCCTCAGTCTAACACCTGTTTGATTTGCAATAAATGGGAGTTTGTGGCCAGCTTTGTATAAAGTAATCACTTCCACATGTTTGTCCTTGCTTGTGGTTACTTTAGGCATGATGAGAATGTGGTAGGTAACCAAATAAGTGTGTTATTTGAGTCAAAACATGCCCTTGTGGTGCATCACACACAGAGACAATCCTCCTCCTGTGGCTGCCCAAACATTACTGAGCCTGCTCCTGTGATGCCAAACCTATCAAGCAGGGTTGCCAGCTCCCGTTGAAAAAGCGTCAGCTCATTTTGCATCACAGGGGAGGGTAGTATTGACCCTACTTCACTTAACGCGAAAAAGAATGACGTCTGCCCTTTAGCGTCAATACTTTCCGCGCCTACTGTATATCTCGCATTACGGAAGAGGAAACCACAATACACCAAAGTTGAGGCTTAGCAGTACAAAAGAATGTGAAACGCACTCCCTATCGCTCAATGGTTTCAAGGTTAAAACACAGAGAAACTCTCGTAATACTTATTTTCCATTCAAAATCAACAATACTGAAAGAAATATGTCCCATAAAATAAAACC
>JAGKTI010002618.1:21876-65144 GCA_018397915.1 Birgus latro | reverse complement strand
CACATGGCACTGTAATAGGTTTGTCGCCTTCGGGCGTAATAATTAATCAAATCAATGCCTTCAGAGTCATGATGAGTCTCGTTGTCTCTTTCTCGAGTCCCGTTATCTCGTTCTCGCACAGACCTCGCAGTTTTCCTCGATGTTGGTGTCGCCTTTGTATGTTTGGTTCTTTGTTATGACCAATTTTTTTTAAGTTCTAAGTTACTTATTTATTTAGTTATTTATTTAGTTATTTATTTTTGGCAGGATTAAGGAGACCAATAATTAGACAGTGATTGTGTGAACTTGCTGTTGATAATTCTACCCTTCTCTCTCTCTCTCTCTCCTCCTGTAAGCTGTGTGACGCACTCAATGCCAACACCCTTGGCCACTATTTCCTGCAATGTCCACTTGTCTCTGATTGAATACCACACGGACTCACATTAGTGGACACATGTAAACATTTATTGGATGATGATAACCTAGATGTTATTCTCATGCGTCATCCACACTCTGTTGGGTGTTAATTTGTTTTAGCTAGACAGCGTGTCCTGCGTGGCACGAGTTCCCTTGTACTCACCTCACATATGCCCACATGGCACTGTAATAGGTTTGTCGCCTTCGGGCGTAATAAATTAATCAAATCAAATCAACCCTTGTGGTGGGGCAAATATTTAACAACAACAACAACATTCCCGGCAGACCCAGCATCTGATGTATGTAAATTGATGTACTACTGTCTCTGAAAAGATTTTGTAGTACATGTGTGTAGCAGGCACTGCCTCGTTTTTGTGTCCAGTCCTTTCCCAAAGAATTGCCGACCCGGTCTAGAATAGGGACCCGCTACAGCCTGCGTGTTTGAGGGACGAGAAACCGGCCCACAAATACGTAGCATAACACTGTGAATCATAGTAATGTCATATACCGTAATATAGATAATACAAACAGAACACATAAATATAACATAGAGTGAATTGTTTATATTTATCATAAACGGAAATTAAAATATCGCTGATGGCATTTGATTGCAACCCGCCCTTTCAGTGGTCCTTTATTATTTAAGTTCTGCTACTTTTAGTGCAAGTTTGGTTCTTAATACATAGTTTGTTCAGACTGCAAATTACGCCTAGTGGGTATTTTGACTCATTCAGTCCCTATGTGGGCAGAAATTTAATGTTGAATAAATACTGGGACTCAACATTTTCCTCACTCTTCACGCATGCGCACTGCAAGACAGTCCAGTGTTCATTTTTTTTTTTAACGAGTGTGAGAAAAAAATAAACGTCCTAGATACTCCTCACTGGAGAAAGTTATCTAAGTTTAACAGAGGTAAATTTGCATAAGTCTCGTGAGTAAATCAGGCAGTTAAATCCCCTAACTCACCTACAATCACCTCTCATATACTAGCTAGTTCCCTAAGATTTGGCCAAATCAATAAGGTCACTTATCTATATAATGAGTCGAACAACAAGATGACGACGACGGGAGTGCTGTTTTGGTCTTTCCTGGGCAATCAGGCGTCCTTGGGGTCTATGTACAAGCAGTTTAGTGCAGCTACTGACGTAGTGAAATCTGCTCAAGGAGTGAGCAACATGGCGAGCTTCTTTGTCCCTCATAGGATAGAAGAGTTGCCAACTATTGCTTAATTACAAGTCAAATACAGCTAACTTACTCCGTAAAATATACAAGGTGAATCTCACTTAATCTAATCTTAGTTTTAATTAAACTAAACAAGATATTCCCCCTTTTCTACAGATAGATATACTGTATATATATTAAAACTGGCCTCCCGTTTGATCGTGGGCCTTTTCATCTTTACCACGTCATTCACGCAGGTGCAGTTTAGGTCAGTGGAAAATTCCCTAGTTTTACATGTATGTACATAGTTGTCTACCAATGTTAAATGCAGTAGCATTTAATTTATTAATAATAAGAATTAACAGAACGTAATCTCTGGGTTTTTAAACCTCTCAAGTACGTTTTCCTCTGCCCTTTAACGATCGACAACTAAAAGTAAATAGCACAACAGCTCGGGGGGAAAATATTTCCCACAGTTTTGGGGCTGGGCGAAAAATGATACGCTGTATCATGTAATATGTCCCTTTGCCCAAAGCTCTCTCCACAGATCTCTAGAGCCCTGTGCCGCGACCCTTCTAGGTCGCACATCTTGACCCAATTGTTCTCCACCATCCTCTGTTTCCAGGGGAGCCGTTAACTCTAGAGGCACCAGTTTATCTATCGTTTTCATACTGAGATGTCCCCTACATTTAATTTTTACAAGTCTTAGCACCCCCTCTGAGTCTGGATGTGTGGAAATCACCTTAGCTAACGGCCACTGGGATCTTGGTTGTTCGGTTTTTACAAAGACCACATCTCCTATATTTATAACTGATTTGTTGCTGGCAGCCTGAGCCCTATAATATCTTTCTCTTAGGCTCAAGAGATATTCTTCACTCCAGTGTCTATTCCAGATGTCCAATACCCTTTTAAGACGTTGGTATCCCTCGCGCAGATGTTGTCCTAGTTCATTAGCTCCAGTTGTAGGATCATTTATTTCCTCCTGGATATCTACACAAGGTATGGGATGAAGTTTCCTGCCATGCAACATATGAGCAGGTGTCAATGCTTCAATTCCAAGGCTAGTATCATCCAAATAGGTTAACGGTCTATTATTAATCCTAGCCTCAATTTCAGTTATCACCATTCTCAGTTCCTCTCTGGTGATCTTAGTTCTGTGTAGAGTTTTCCTTAGGCAGTTCTTTACTATTCCAATCATTCTTTCTGTAAATCCATTTTGCCATGGTGCTCTTGGAGCAATGAACTGCCAGATACAATTTCGGATTCCCAGTGCTGTCTTAACCTTTGGGTCATTCATTATGTTCAAAAGTAAAGGTGCTGTTCCAACGAAATTAGTTCCGTTGTCGCTTATTAATCTGGTAGGACAAGACCTTCTAGCAGCAAATATAATTACATTCAGGAATGTCTCTGAACTGAGATCTTCTGCCATTTCTAAATGGACTGCCCTCGTATAGGTGCAAGTAAACAAACATATATACACTTTATGGGGAGTTCCCTCACCTGTAACAGTTATAGCCCCTGTGTAATCAACTCCAGTTACCTTGAAGGGCCTACTAACCTTTACCCTATCCTCTGGTAAAGCAGGTGGTCCTGGGTAGTCATATGGCCTTTGCTCATACCTCCTGTATATTATACAGCCTTTGAGATATTTCTTTACAACCGATCTACCCTTAGGGATCCAATACCTTTCGCGGACTCGGGCCAAGGTCTGTGGCACACCTCCATGAAGAGTCAAGTCATGGGCTTCCTTTACAATTAACTCTACAAAATAATCTTTCTTGGGTAGCAGTATAGGATGTCTAGTATGGAGAGGTAAATCAGCCTTTATTATTCGGCCACGGCATCTAATCAGACCCTTTCCATCTAAGAACAATCCTAAATCTCGGATCAATTTGTTCTTATCTGCCTTGACATAAAAGGTTAAAAATCTCTCCATAATACTTCCTTTGTATCCTTCTCAACCAATATTCCATGGGATCAAACTTCTTAAACCCCACTTTCTTATTCAAAAATTTAACAGCTAACCTAGTGGTGTTAATGAGTTGTTTTATAGATGAGAATCTGCTAATGTCAATTATTTCTGGCTCAGGTACTACTGGATCCAAGTTTACAACACTAACCTCAGCAATACTATACAGTCTTTGCTCAGGCCAATCCTTAGTGAGTAGCCATTTAGGACCTTTAAACCACAAGTCATCCTTGATCAATTTCTTTACTGTGGAACCTCTTGAAAGTAAATCAGCTGGATTTTGTTTAGAGGATACATGCATAAACTTAAATTTAGAAGACATTTCTCTTATAGTCTTCACTCTATTGCGGACAAAAGGAATTTTACTGTCATCCTTTCCTGTCCAGTAAAGACAAATTTCACTGTCAGTCCATATATAAATATCCTCAAACTGAGTATCCAGAGTAGTGGTTAGATACCTGGCCAATTTAGTTCCTATCTCTATGGAAGCCAATTCCATTTGAGGTAGGGTTCTTCCCTTAATTGGTGCAACTCTGGCTTTGGACATAATAATTTTACTGTCATGTCCTGTTGCACAATAAGCTACTGCCCCATATGCCTTCTGAGAAGCATCACAAAAAATGTGTAAATGTGACTTCTCGTTACTGTTTATCATCCTGGGAATACATATGCTTGATGATTTTTCAAATTCCTTCTGAATCTGTTCCCACTGTTCAGCATACGTTTCACCTAATTCTGTGTCCCAGTCTAACTTTTCTCACCAAGCCTCTTGCACTAAACATTTTCCCCTAATAACTATAGGACTGACTAATCCTAATGGGTCAAATAACATGGAGACCTGACTTAACAGGGACCTCTTGTTGAGAGTGACATAGGAGAACTTAATCGGCTTTAAACTTATTTCATCAGCCTTTGTATCCCAGTTAAGACCCAACACATTTTGAGTTTCGGGAATGTCAGTATTTGGATAGTCCTTTTGTATTTTATTCCTCAAAAGCGGTGAATTTGTATTCCAGCTCTGTAGTGGCAAATTTGCCTTCCCACATTCGGAATTGGCTACTTCATAAGCCTTCAATACTTCCGTCTCTGTATCAGCAACACCTTGCAAATTATCCATGTAAAAAGCCTGCCCTTTTTCTGGGCATTTGGCCCTTTCAAAATGATGCTTCAATGTGTTGCAAAGTAGGAAAGGACTAGCACAAGAGCCAAAGAGCACCGACCGGAAACAGTAGGTTTTCAATGGACTATCCTCATTTTGAGGGTCTTGAGGCCAGAGGAATTTTGTAAATTTCCTATCCTCCTCCCTCAATCCTATTCTGAGAAAAGCCTTACTAATGTCTGCCGTAAAAGCATAAGGTTTCTCTCTAAATCTTAGTAATACATTCCCTAACTTCTCTGTTAGTGTAGGTCCACAGTATAGGCAATCATTTAAGCTGGCTGACCCCTTGGATGCTTTACTACTACAACTGAAAACTATCCTTATGGGAGTTGTTACTGAATCTTTGCTTACAGCATGATGTGGTAGATAATGTCCCTCTTTATGGTTAACAGGGACTTCAATTTCTTCAATAAATTTATTCTTCATTTGATCCTTTATAATATTATCATATATGGTTAAATGTTCTGGATTGTTTCTCAACTTTCTTAGAAGAGAATTTAACTGAGCATTAGCTGCTTGAAAATTTGTAGGTAATTCCAAATGGTTTAGTTTCCATGGCAATCCTACCCAATACTGTCCATCCTTAAATTCCATAGACTGATTATACAAATCCAAAGTTATTTTATCTTCAGGGGTTGGATCTTCAGTGTGTATTCCTACACTGTCTAGGTCCCAAAGTTTGTGTACAGGTTCAGTTTTTTCATCTAACAAGTCATTTATCTGAGTAGGTTCTAATTCTGCACCTATTCTAGCTACCATCAATGACTGTGTGGGGGTAACAAAGACTGAATCTACTAATTTGGTATCTCTTTTGTCTTTCTTAGGAAAAGGCAAACGACCCATAATAAGGTTACCTCCTGGACTCTTGAACAACTGTACTTTATTCTTCTTAAAGGTCCTGTGTAAGAATCTTCCACAGTAATCTGATCCAATTATCATTTTTATGGGACCCACAGTATCTGATTTTACATTATGTTTTGCCAATCTTATCCCTGAGCTTTGCAAATTATCAGAGGTTTCCTTTAATCCCTTTATATAAATACTGGTTTCCATCTTATCCAGTACAGCTACTGTTATGCGACATTTATATCTGCCAAGTTGTATTAAGGGTCTAACTAAATCAAAGGACTGTGCTTCTTTAGTAGTTAAGAACCCTGTAATGGCTAGATTTACCTTGCTGACAACAGGTAACTTTAATTTATCTACAATGTCTGCAGAATTGAAAGTTTTCTGTGCACCTGTATCAAAAAGAGTACATACTAATATGTTCCTATTTTCACCCATTACCTTTACATCAGCAATTGGAACTGCAGCTGGCATCGTTACTGGAGTATTTGCTTCCGCAACTGTCATATTGACACTTGCAGTTTTAGGAACCTCATGTTTCATCATCCTTGGACACAAAGCACTATGATGATTGTCTTTTTTACATTTGAAACAAAGATTTAGTTTAATTTTACAGTCAGCGGAACCATGTTCGGTATTCATACAAATCATACAACATCCCAATTCCTGAAGTCTCACTATTCTAGAAGCATAATCAGGATACTGTTGGCAAGATACACTGGAATGTTGTTCACCACAAAACACACAAACCTTCTTGTCCTTTACCATGAAAAATTTTACCTCCTTACTTTCATCAGCTTGTCTATCCCATGTCTTTATTAATTTATCCTCGGACTTTAAAGAGCTAAGAAAAGTACCTATCTCTTCCTTAGGTACAGCCTTACCTATTCTTGGCTTGGCTTTCCCAGCCAGTTGGTTAGTGGTTCTTTTCCTTATTTCAGCCTTTGATTTATTTTCAACAGGCTTTACTGTTCCTTGCAAGTGTTTACAGAGTTGCATCAAGCCTTTCTCAATCTCCTCACAGGAGAAATTATCCTTCTGGTACCTGCCATACAGAGCGTCCTTAGTTCTTGGTAGAAGTTTTAAGGACACAGTTCTAGAAAGCACCCAGTCTGCTGCCTTAACATCTTCGTAAGTACCTAAGACCTTTAAATTACAACCTATCGCAATCCGAAAACTTTGCAAGGACTCAAAATCATGTTTAGGAATGGGTAATTCAATCAGAGCCTTTAATAATTGGGTAATGGCTTGCTCCTTATCTTCATAATTCTGCTTAAGGATAGCCAAAGCTGCCTTATAATTGCTTTCCTCCACAGGTAATTCCTTCATCAGTTTGTAAGGCGTCCCTTTGACCTGTCCTAACAGATATGCGAGCTTGCTCACATTAGGGAGATCTGTTCTGTCATGGACTAAGTATTTAAACTGATCCCAAAAGGATTTCCAATTCTGCTCCAAATCAAACTCTGGAAGCGAAATTTGTGGTAATGCAGCCTTACTTGCTTGTTCCACAGCTTTTGTTCCGTTGATAATACTGGCTAATTTAATTCAACCAGCTTCACTAATGATAGATATTCCTCTAATTTACCTTCAAATTTGAAGGTTTCTGCTTCCAAAAGATCTTTATCATCAGCTTGTACGATGGCTGCTTCCAAGTTAGTATAACCTTCCTCGTACTTGGCCCATCTTTCTTTTAATTGGTTCAACGGACTACTTAATTTCTCCTTAGTTGGAGGTGTTTCCTCTAAGGACTGTCTACAGTCCTGTATAGCTCTCGTTACCCATCCTGCCTTACCACTAGCTGATTTTTGCAACAAGGAAATAGACATTGTTACCGATTTCTAAGTTACGGGAGTACAACCTCTTTTTTTTTCCTTTTTTTTATATTTTACAACCCAGATTTACTGAACTCCATCGTTATTTACCATTTTAAATTTTGAGGGGTGTGGGAATAGGTTTTATGGCCTTAAACCTATCTCCCTGGGTTATTAAACCTCTGGGGTGATTTTGTCCTTCCCACACTCAGGTTCCAAAATAATCACAATTCTCCGGAGCTCAGTAATAATTAACATTTTTAAATTTTAAGGAGTGTAGGGATTTGCCTTATGGCTTTATACCTATCTCCCTGGGCTATTAAACCTCTGGGGCAGTCATTATCTCCACACTCATTACAGCATAGGACCACCCAAGGCCTGCACAGCATAGAACCTTTCCTTCTTATGCTCTATGTAATTTATGAATTTTTGCAGAACCGCTTCTCTGCCTTTATGATTCAAATGGATGCCATCTGTTTTTTGGTAGGCTTGGAAAGGCTTTGCATTGAAATGAATGAAATCCTGCCCTTTCCTAATCCTCTGCAACTTCCGGTTTATGGCCCTACTCATGAATTTGTAGGTACCATAGCAAACAGATGCGCCATATGGTAGGTTCCTAGGCTCAAGAAGGGTTATTGCTACTGCAGATTTACACGAGCCTTCAATGGCTCCTACCACTGCAAATATATTTTCCACAAGTTCATTAACATCTGAATCTTCACTGATGTCATTTCCTCCAAAAAAAAGAATAGTGCAATCATGCTCCCATTCTAATACGGCGTTTAGCCGCTCATCCTCGGAAAAGGAACTTGCCTTTCCTCCAGGAGCTCTGTATATACGTATTTCCACGTATTCTACTTCCACGTGACGTGGTAATAAGCTGTGCCCTACGAAAGCTACCTTGAAGTCGCTCAACGCCTCTGCACACATCCGTTATCCTCACTCGGGGCACCAAAATGTGAGGAAAAAACAAGCGTCCTAGATACTCCTCACTGGAGAAAGTTATCTAAGTTTAACAGAGGTAAATTTGCATAAGTCTCGTGAGTAAATCAGGCAATTAAATCCCCTAACTCACCTACAATCACCTCTCATATACTAGCTAGTTCCCTAAGATTTGGCCAAATCAATAAGGTCACTTAGCTATATAATGAGTCAAACAACAAGATGACGACGGGCGTGCTGTTTCGGTCTTTCCTGGGCAATCAGACGTCCTTGGGGTCTATGTACAAGCAGTTTAGCGCAGCTACTGACGTAGTGAAATCTGCTCAAGGAGTGAGCAACATGGCGAGCTTCTTTGTCCCTCATAGGATAGAAGAGTTGCCAACTATTGCTTAATTACAAGTCAAATACAGCTAACTTACTCTGTAAAATATACAAGGTGAATCTCACTTAATCTAATCTTAGTTTTAATTAAACTAAACAAGATATTCCCCCTTTTCTACAGATAGATATACTGTATTTATATAAAAACTGGCCTCCCATTTGATCATGGGCTTTTTCATCTTTACCACGTCATTCACGCAGGCGCAGTTTAGGTCAATGGAAAATTCCCTAGTTTTACATTTATGTACATAGTTGTCTACCAATGTTAAACGCAGTAGCATTTAATTTATTAATAATAAGAATTAACAGAACGTAATCTCTGGGTTTTAAAACCTCTCAAGTACGTTTTCCTCTGCCCTTTAACGATCGACAACTAAAAGTAAATAGCACAACCGCTCAGGGGGAAAATATTTCCCACAACGAGAGATTTGTGTTCAAAACAAACGCACGAGGACTAATGCTTAAAATAATACGGTTTAGACCACTTGTGGTCTGGTTAGGCTAGATGAAGCAAGGCACTGTAATTGCTTTGGAAGGCATGAGGAGCAACACGGGACTGCCTTGTGGTGCGCATGCGTGAAGGGAGTGAGCAAAATGGGTCCCAGTATTTACTCAACATTAAATTTCTGCCCACGTAGAGACTGAATGAGTCATAATATCCACTAGGCGTAATTTATCGTCTGAACAAACTATGTGTTAAGAACAAACTTGCACTAAATGTAGCAGAAATTAAATAATAGAGGACCACTGAAAGGCCAGGTTGCCACAAAGTGCCATCAATGACATTTTAATTTCCCTTTACGATAAATATAAACAATTCACTCTACGTTATATATACGTGTTCTATTTGTATTATTTATATTCCACTATATGACATTACTATGATTCACAGTTTCACACAACAGTGCAGGTATTTGACAAAGAAAAATATTCTTTTTAAACACCGCGGGGAATGTGTTTGTCCAAATGAAGAACCATCTAATGGAATACTAGGCTTTTCAGAAGCACCCCATTTTTTTTTTATTTTTTTTTTATTTTATTTTTTACGTCCTACATTATTTATTAGAAAAAAAATCCCTAATCTAAAGATCATAAAACTAATAACCTAACAGACAAATCGCTAACCTATACTAAAGCCTACAGAGATAAATAGCTAAACCTACAGTAATGGTAAAAATACATCAACCAAGAAAACACCATCAACTGCAGATATGTAATGCATTTCTGCAATACATACATGCACTCATCACCTGCTGAGTGATAGTTGAGGCAGAAAATAATATAGGTGAAATACAGGGGTTAGGGGTTAAGGCCGCAGATAACGCGACAGCTGATGCGGACTACACCAACACACCCAACCCCCTCAGTACCACCGGGGGTCCGCTGTTGACACTGAGCAGGTCGGAGCAGGAACGGCACACCTGTATCTGTCCCCAGCACCCCTCATACTCCCAGCCGATGCCCCGGAAAGGTAGCAGTCGCTAGCGCCTAGAGTCCAGGCGAAATTCTACTCGCGTGGTAAAGGGTGGAATTTACAATTCCACACAACACTGTGGTATTGGCCATTGTCATACCGGGTACGGGGCAGAACCGGCCATAGTCCGTTCCCCAGTTGCATCCCCACTGCAGGATAGGACCAGCCATAAGTCATCTGACTCCTGTAGTCGTTCCCCCCAGAGTAGCGCTGCAGTACTGGCCACAAGCCGTACTGGGTATGAGGCGGGATCGGCCATAGTCCATCCCTCTGCTACTAGTCCTCTTAGGTCCACGGTACGGGCCATTAGCCACACCAGAGCTACAACCCCCTGTGCCACTACAATGTCAGCCACTAGTCACGTCAGGCCAGGGGTATAGCAGGCCACTAGCCACCCTGGAGCTGTAGTCTCCTGTGCCACTATGACGTCGACACCTAGTCACGTCAGGCCAGAGGTAGAGCAGGCCACTAGCCACACTGAAGCTGTTGTCCCCTGTGCCACTACGACGTCGTCCACTAGTCACGTCAGGCCGGAGGTAGAGCAGGCCACAGTCCACTTCTCTCCCACAGAAGATCCTGCAGCCAGAGAGGACCCTTCCTCCGAGCCGTGGCAAGGCCTCACCCGAGGCCTTGCTTCCCTGCAACTCCACCAGTGTGAACAGCAGCTGAAGCGGAGCTCCAGCAGACCCAGCAACTGACGTTGGAACCAGTCCACTACTCCCCCGGCCCAAGGTTCCTGTGTGACGACCCTGACGGCAACGCTGCCCTCCAGCTGTTGCCGCAGTCCAGTTGCCCCGGGTTCCAGTACCCTGGGTCCTCAGTCACCCCGGGAGTTACCCCGAACACCAGGGCACGACTTACCTGTGGGCAAGACCTCTCCAAGTCTCTCCCAGACTCGACATCAGGCCCATCTCCTGGCTCTCTTCGGGCTGAGCCCTTAGCCCCACGACTACATGTGGGGCCCCGCCCAGGGGCACGTCACTCTGTCCTTCCTCCGGACGAACCTGCGGCCCACCAGTGATAGTGAAATGAGTGGACTTTACCTGTGTGTGTGCCTTCTAGACCCAGATATATGTGTACATTAGTTTATACCATGCGAGTGATTCCTTATAGTATATTCTAGTGATAAATTGACCAGGATCCCAGAGTGTAAGATTGGACGAGCCCAATAGTAACTTTGGCCTAATTTATATCTCGAGTGGAGTCCCGTGCATCCCCCAGTAAACGAAACGCCACAGTGACCAACAGAACAATAATACTATGTCGATCGTGCCATTCCCTTGTGTATTAAAGCTCTCCCTCCCTAGTGCACAGGCACGCGAGTTAAACACCACAGTGACTAACAGAAGGAAAGGATATAATTCCAATCGTGCCTTCCCCTTGTATATTAAACCTCCACCCGCCCCAGTGTCCAGGCACATTAGCTATGGTATGTCTAGCCATCTCCCAATGTCCCACTAGAATACCGCAGTCCCCCCCTTCAGTGATCGTTGTGAAGCAGACTCCATTTGAGATAGACTTCCGGCCAGGTGAGTCTTTGTTGACACAGATGTTAACGTTATTCGTGTATCAGTGCTGTCCAGTGCTATACGAGATTGGGAAATTGTAGTAAATTCATTCCTGTGTCCTGAATCATAAGTGTATTTTATGTGCCATAAGTGATGGGTAAATATTACCATTCTTTCCCTAAGCCGGTATAGTGACAGATTTCCAGTCAAGTAAAACCTTGTGTCAACCCATCCCAGGCAATAGTGACAGATTTCCAGTCAAGTAAAACCTTGTGTCAACCCATCCCAGGCAAGACTCACAGTCCATCTCCCACCGAAACAACACCTCCACCGCTGCTCTCGGTGGGACCAGCTCTCTGCAGCAGTGTTTCACCGGGGAGGATGGGCCTGTCCCTTACTGGAGCAGCCCTGTCCACCACCAGGAGGTTGAGGGTCACCACTTTACCCTCCCTCTTCCAGGACCGGGGCTAACCCTCCCACCACTGTGACTGGGCCTTCCACCCTGGGCCTCCACCTGCTGCTGGGGAGCTGGGCGAGCGGGGGTATCGTCGGGGCGGCACCACTGCAGTTCGTCGGCGCCCGACCATTGGCGCCGCGACCACTCTACTCTCTCGCCCCGCCCTGCCCCCCCCCCCCACGCCAGCGTCCTCTGTTGCCATGCAGAGGACGCCCACTTGTTTCATGCCATCCTCTGACGGGCTCTCCACCCTGATCCCATGCCACACCCGTGTGGCAAATCTTCACAACAACAACAACAACATCCCAGGCCAACCCAGCATCTAGTGTATTTATTGATGTATTATTGTCCTTGGGAAGATATTTGTAATACATGTGTGTAACAGTCACTGCCTTGTTTCTATGTCCAGTCCTTTCCTTAGAACTGCCGACCCGGTCTAGAATAGGGACCCACTGTAGCCTGTGTATTTGAGGGGCGAGAAACCAACCTACAAATACGCAGGATAACACTGGTGGCTAGCTGTGGTTCTTGATCTGGTCGGTGGAAAAAGGACTGGAAGGAAAGTCTGGGAAAATGGCAGCCAAAACACATGCACCCCTATCAAAATTCGACTCAGAACAATGCGACATCATTACATACTTAGATATGGTGAAGCCATCACTTGACATTGGGTTTGAGAATGATAACCAGAAAATAGCTGTCACTCTACCTCACCTGGGAAAGGCGGTATCTAGTATGTCCCAGATCTCACATGGGCCAGATTTGCAAAAACAGTAACAGAAGCATTACCCCCTCATTAGGGAAAGTTGTCGCGATGTCACAACTCGATGCCCTAAAATATGACGGTGACTTGGACAACACGCTGATCCAAGCACGGCGTCTCGTCACTGCCCCGTACCTGGATGCCGAAATATATACCCGGGACGAACATATATTCAACACCCTCCTCAGAGTCCTTCCGGTCATAGTGAAAGAACATTTCACTATCCACGACCCAGCAGGAAATTTGGACCGTGATGTCCAACTCATTCGCCACCTCCTCACAGCACGCCCCGACACGCGACACATCGGGGTCGTGAGCCTGTTCCCCACAAAACTCTCCCCTCTGCCGCCCCAACCCCATCCATCCCCAACACAAAGCGTCTCCGCGCCAGCCCTCCAAAGAGCCCACCTTACCAGGAAACGGCCGCCACAGAAAGATAACACAAATTTCATCACAATCAATCCATGGGAATTTACAGCCTGTAGCGGCTGCTGCCCACTTCACAACATACATGAACAGCTGAAGGCGGCGCGCAGAATAAGAGCTGACCCACCAAGGTGCCACCAAATGATAGCAGTGGATGAAAACCCCATGAACCCCGAAACCCCCCCCCCCTCGTTGAGGAACCTGACGCCGGCTGCGAGCCAGGAAATACTGACACCGACACGGCCCTCGAGCTGATGTTGGATTTTTAGGACCACCCACGCACCTCCCCACGGTGGCGGGGGCCACCTCATGGCAAGACTTCTGGTAGATATGGGAGCCGCCAGGTCCTGCCTGTACGCACAATTTTACTTTCACCATAAGGTTTTTGGCCCCCTTTTCCCCACTTCAGCCAGCCTCATAGATGCGGGAGAAGGCCTCTTGCCTATGCGTGGGGAGACTCTGGCCCTACGAACCAAGACCCACCAACCAGCCTCCACATACCATCCCTTTATTGTTTTTGACTCTTCCTGCCATACCTATGATGGCTATTTGGGATTGGACCTGCTCCAAAAATTCCACACTCAAATAGACTGCTATGGGAGGTGACTCCACTTCCAGCCACCTCCCCAAGAGCCCCCAGCCATTTGCACGTGTGCATGACAAAACGACACTCCCCTCCCTTTTATTGACCCCCCTTCCCCTCCCCCTTCTCCTGCCCCAGCTCCCCCTTGCCCCACTTTCCCCGCGTCCACCCTCACCATTCCCCCTCACCATGAAGCATGGCTATGGATCAATAAGCCCACAGGGACCCATTCTCTCTTTTCCCCAACTGTCCCCAACGGGCCCCTCTTCGCCTGCCTGATGTCGCCAACCTTCCTTCCATCCCACCTCAATGCCATCAAAGTCGCGAACCTGGTGGCTACACCCCTCACTTTGCCAAGAGGACTCCTGATCAGCGACCTAGAGGCAGCTGAGCCTTGCGACACACCACCCCTAAATTCAAACCCCTCTCCACTCCCTCCTTTACCCGACAACCTGTCCCCCCATCAAGCTGAGATGCTGCACCATCTACTACTTGAATATCAAGACCTTCTTTCTACTGAGCCCGCCGATTTGGGACATGCAACATACTTGGCCCATGAAATTCACACTACCGGGCCCCCTATTCGGCAACCTTCCCACTGGAAGAACCCACACCAACAGGCCGAAGAAGACAGGCAAGTCCGCGAAATGCTGGACGCCGGCATCATCACGCCCTCTACCAGCCCCTGGTCTTCCCCCGTTGTCCTGGTTAAAAAAAAAGACGCCATTCAGCGATTCTGCATCGATTACCGCTGCCTGAACGATGCAACCACCGAGGATGCCACTCCTCTCCCCCACATAGACGACTCCCTAGACTCCCTACACGTCTCCACCTGGTTCTCCATGCTGAACCTCCAGTCAGGATGCTGGCAGGTCCCCGTCCACCCCCGAGATCAAGGGAAAACGGCATTTCCACGATTAATGGGAAACATTACCAGTTTAATGTTCTTCCCTTCAGGCTATGCAACACCCCGGCCACCTTCTCCCACCTCATGGAGTCCGTCCTCAGCAGCCTAACCTGGGAAGTCTGCCTGGCATACCTCGACGACGTTATCGTTTTCAGCAAAACGTGGGGATCACCTGCACCGCCTCCAACAGGTGTTCCAGTGAATACGCCAGGTCGGGTTGAAACTCAAGCCCACTAAGTGTGTCCTAGCTGCCCACTCTGTTGCTTTCCTAGGACACATTGTCTCTGGAAAAGGCATCTCCCCGGACCCCGGCAAGCTGAGAGCCATTGCAGACCAGCCCCGTCCGCAGGACGTCCACCAAGTCCGCACCTTCTTGGGGCTCGCGTCGTATTACCGGCGGTTCATCAAAGGGTTCGCCGACCTTGTGAAACCACTCCACGACCACACTAAGAAAGGCGAACCATTCGTCTGGAGCGATGACCGAATATCAGCGTTTGACACATTAAAGGAAAAACTTGTTTCCGCCCCCATCGTTGCTTTCCTGAACTATGACCTCCCCTTCAGATTATACACTGACGTCTCGCAGGCAGCCATAGACGCCGTCCTGGCGCAGGTCCAGGAAGGGCGCGAGCACATCATTGCTTGTGCCAGCTGCACCCTAAACCCGGCCAAACAGAATTACGCCGCTACCAGGCGCGAGTGTCTGGGTGTCGTCTGGGCCCTCGACTACTTCAGGGCCTACCTATCCGGCACCAGGGTCACCGCGATCACAGACCACCAATCCCTTCAGTGGCTCTGGCAATCGGCCACTCAGAATGCCCAGCTCCTCCGCTGGTGCGAAGCGCTCGAGGAGTTTGACTACGAGATTGCCTACTGGCCCGGGAAATTGCATTCCAATGCCGACACGCTCTCCCATTTACCAGTACGACCGCTACTCCCTCAGTCCGAGCTGATCTGGCACTGGCAGAATCAAGACCGGCCCCCCTGGATTCCCCAGCACCTATTTTCAAAACTCCACCTGCAAGGGGACCAACTCTTTACACCATCGGGCCACATCGTCCTGGATCCAGACTCCGCCATAGGCATCCTCACCCACCTCCACTAGGACAATGGGATCCACCTGAGTACAAAAAAATTAACCCAGGTCTTCAACGACCCGTCCTGGGCCCCCAACCTCATTACTCTCGCCCAGCGTGTCACTCAGGCATGTTGAGCGTGATGCCTAGGAAAGGACATCACCCGTTCTGCGGGTCCTGCCAGCAAGATCTCTGCCCACAAACCTTGGCAGTTATTGTCTGTCGATGTTGTCGGACCTCTGACACCTAGATCCGGCTACAAATACATCATTACATTCATCGACGTCTACTCCAAGTTCGTGATTGCTTGTCCAGCTAAGGAGCACACCGCCGTTGCCGTAGCCGATGCCCTCATGCGCCACGTCTTCCCCTACTTTGGCGTTCCCCTAGCCATTCACTCTGATAACGCCCCAGAGTTCACAGGGCAAATCTGGAAGGAGCTATCCACCCTATTCGGATTCTCCATTTCCCACTCTTCTCCCTACTGGCCCCAAGGAACTGGGGTATGCGAAAAGAGCAATCAGACCCTGCTAAACCAGATCAGGACCCGCATCCAAGATACTCAAGATCAAGAGTGGCCTGCACACATCAAAGTCATCCAGTGGGGAATTAACACCTGCCCCCATGATGACGGCATCACCCCCAACGAGCGAGTTTTCGGAGAGGCATCCCTCCTTCTCCCTCTCCGCCTGGACCTTCAACCCCTCCCCTCACTCCCCAACCACCAACCCCCTGCAGCACCTGAAGCACCGGTTGCAACACCTGCACGCACACCAAGACACCCAAACCGATTCCTCCCCCACCAACCCTTACAGACCAGGCGATGAGGTTTTTGTTGCTCACCTCCCCACCACCAATAAAATTGCCTCTCGTTTCATGGGACTCTGTACCATCACTAAAGTCCCCAACCCCTTCCAAGTCATCCTCCACTGCAACGGAGCCTCCCGCACTTACAGGACTCGCCACGTCCGCCTCGCTCGGGATTCCCTCACCCCCGCCGCTCCCTCCCCGACCACCTGAACCAACCCAACACTTCCAACTCCCCACGAGGAGCATTTTCTCTACTACTCCTCCCCATCCCCATCCCCGCCGGTATCCACCACAACCTCGCCACCCAGAACTCCTGCACCACTCCCATGCACTACACTCACCCCACCTTCACGTTCCCCCGCGACCGCCACGCCGCCCACACCATGTGGTCAGCCCTCACCCGTAGGAAATTCCACACCAACCACCCTGCGCTCCATGCCCAGCCTAACCCCCGCCCCACCAACTACAACAACCAACCACACCACACCACCTCACTCTCCACCCGCCCCTGCTCCCCCATCCCACTCCCCGTCGCCGCCCACTCCCGTTCCAGTCGTATCTCATGCCCACCAGCCCTCTTCACCTCTACACCTATGCCCACCCCTTCACTCTCTAGCAGCCAGCTGCCCACCCCACCCCCAACCACCACCCCAATAAACCTCCTTACTCCTCATCTCGCATGGAAAAACCTGCCCCACCGCACTCCCAGTGGAACACCACCCCCACACTCCACTGCCAATATAAACGGCACTGGACTGCCCTTAGCCAGCATTCGCCTCCAAACCACCACTACCACCACCACCACCACCACCATGCGCATCACGAGAATCAATTGGATCCCCACCTTCGGGTGACATCAACACATCCGGAGCACACGCCATTTGCTACGACTCCTCCAGCAATCAAACCACCCTTCCACTCTTCGTGTTGCCTACTCCCACCACCTGCAGGCCAATATACCGACCGACCACTGGACTACCTTCCTGTATCACCTCAAATCCATCAACCAAACGGCCAACACCAACCTATACCACCTCCAGTCACGGGGTGGTGACTTTGTTACAGGGGAGGGTGGTGAAATACAGGAGTTAGGGGTTAAGACCGCAGACGATGCGACAGCCGATGCGGATGACACCAACATCCCCAGTACCATCAGGGGTTCGCTGCTGACACTGAGCAGCTCAGAGCAGGAACAGCGCACCTGTATCCCCCCCCGGCGCTCCTCTTACTCCCAGCCAATGCCCTGGAAAGGAAGCAGTCACCAGCACCTAGTCTCCAGCCGAAATTCCACTCACGAGGTATGGAGTGGAGTTTACAACTCCACGCACAACACCGCGGCATTGGCCATTGTCATACCAGGTACGGGGCATAACTGCCCATAGTCCGTTCCCCAGTTGCATCACCGCTGCAGCATAGGACAGGCCATAAGTCGTATGACTCCTGTAGTCGTTACCCCCAGAATAGCGCCGCAGTACTGGCCACAAGCCATACTGGGTATGAGGCCAGATCGGCCATAGTCCATCCCCCTGCTACTAGTCCTCTTAGCTCCACAGTACGGGCCATTAGCCGCACCAGAGCTACAACCCCCTGTGCCACTACGACATCGGCAGCTAGTCACGTCAGGCCAGAGGTAGAGCAGGCCACTAGCTGCACTGAAGCTGTAGTCCCCTGTGCCACTACGACGTCGGCCACTAGTCATGTCAGGCTGGAGGTAGAGCAGACTGCAGTCCGCTTCTCTCCCACAGGAGATCCTGCAGCCAGAGAGGACCCTTCCCCCGAGCTGTGGCAAGGCCTCACCCGAGGCCTTGCTTCCCTGCAACTCCACCAGTGTGAACAGCAGCCGAAGCGGAGCCCCAGCAGACCCAGCAACCGAATACTACTCCCCCAGCCCGAGGTTCCCGTGTGACAACCATGAAGGCGATGCCCCCCTCCAACCGTTGCCGCAGTCCAGCCGCCCCGGGTTCCAGTACCCTGGGTCCTCAGTTGCCCCAGGAGTTGCCCCGAACACCAGGGCACGACTTTCCTGTGGGCGAGACCTTTCCCAGACTCGACGTCAGACCTGTCTCTTGGCTTTCTTCAGCCCGAGCCCTTAGCCCCACGACTACGTGTGGGGCCCCGCCCAGGGGCAAGTCACTCTGTCCTTCCTCCGGACAGAGGAATCAACCCGCGGCCCACCAGTGATAGTGAAACGAGTGGACTTTACCTGTGTGTGTGCCTTCTAGACCCAGATATATGTGTATATTAGTTTTTACCATGCGAGTGATTCCTTATAGTATATTCTAGTGATAAATTGACCAGGATCCCAGAGTGTAAGATTGGACGAGCCCAATAGTAACTTTGGCCTAATTTATATCTCGAGTGGAGTCCCGTGCATCCCCCAGTGAACGAAATGCCACAGTGACCAACAGAACAATAATAATATGTCGATCGTGCCATTCCCTTGTTTATTAAAACTCTCCCTCCCTAGTGCACAGGCACGCGAGTGAAACACCACAGTGACTAACAGAAGGAAAGGATATTATTCCAATTGTGCCTCCCCCCTTGTATATTAAACCTCCACCCGCCCCAGTGTCCAGGCACATTAGCTATGGTATGTCTAGCCATCTCCCAGTGACCCACTAGAATACCGCAGTCCCCCCCTTCAGTGATCGCTGCGCGGCAGACTCTATTCGGGATAGACTTCCAGCCAGGTGAGTGTCTATTGACACAGGTGTTAACGTAATTCGTGTATCAGTGCTGTCCAGTGCTATACGAGATTGGGAAATTGTAGTAAATTCATTCCTGTGTCCTGAATCATAAGTGTATTATATGTACCATAAGTGCTGGGTAAATATTACCATACTTTCCCTAAGCCGGTATAGTGACAGATTTCCTGTCAAGTAAAACCTTGTGTTAACCCATCCCCGGGGATGGCTGGAGTTACCCTCCAGCCACTGCACTGGTATATATTTGTCCGGGGGATGGGCTCTGCCCCCCCCCCACGCCAGCGTCCTCTGTCGCCATGCAGAGGACGCCCCCTTGTTTATTTACTGCCATCCTCTGACGGGCTCTCCACCCCGAGCCCGTGCCACACCAGTGTGGCGAATCTTTAAAAACAAAAAAAAATCCCCGACCAGTTCCAGCCCAGCAGCTGCAGGAGTAAGACCTCGTCCCCACTCGTAGTGAACATTGGGGAGCAAACTCCTTAGACTTTTTTGCTGCTGCCCACTTGATCTGCCAGTCATCATGCCGACTTCCACTACTGCTCCGCCTTCGACCCATTGAGGGGGGCATCCTGCAGTAGTGCCAGGCAGCCGGGAGCCACGACGATCTCTGGCACCGTGGTTTGGTTCAACGTGAAGTCTGGGTATGGATTCATCAGACGTTGGGACACCGAATCTGATGTTTTTGTGCACAGACTTGGGATCGTTGCACCAAATCCACGGCACTTCCGGCGCTCTCTTGGCGAGGGTGAGACAGTGGAGTTTTGTCTCCAGCAGACACCGAAGGGTCTTGAGGCTACAGGTGTCACTGGGCCGGGGGGTGCTGCTGTGAAGGGCTCTGCCCATGCACAGCGGCGCACCGAGGCCCAGAGACGCCGCCCTAGGGGTTCGAGGTGTTCTGGGGAAATTAACACCATTGTCTCAATGTGTGTTGTTACAGCAGCTTTTTGTGGGGGTGACAAGGCCGGTTTGCGCGTCCTCCTCCCCCAGATTTTCGAGGAAAACGGGCTTCCAAGCATTGCCATCCCTCAAAGCTTTACTGGCAACTCACATTCCTCCCCTCGTCAGCAGCGTCGGCCCCGGCGACCACAGCCGCAACCGCAGCCGCAGTCCCACCCACTTCCATCTCGGCCGCGCACAACACCGCGCAAAAGGCTGCGGCTCGATGGCCCTCTGAATAGGGCGACTGGTGCCAGTATTATCACCGACCCGAAACCTCCTATGGACTTCGATCTTATCACCACCATCGCGGAAGTTCACCCTCTGCCTTCAGCAGCTGGGAGGAAACGGGCTGCCTTCCCTGTTCTGTTTGTCTGTCTGGACAAGGGGGGCCCTTCCTCCCCCTCTCCATCTGCTGCTGCTGTGCAAGTGGACCTTCCTGCTGCTCCTACTTCATCTTTGCCCTCAGCTTCTCGACCCTATAGCCCCCGAACTGCCCAGATCATCGGCCAAGCCATTACCGATGTCTTTATCAGCATTGGTCAGAAAGATCCGCCTCCCCTTCAAGACTCAGGGGACAGATCTGCTGGAGGATCAGGACCAGGACTCAGACTGGGAAGATCAGTCTTCGGGGGCTTCAATCTCTTCGATCTCACCGTGATCTGCAAGGCCTTCCTCATAACATCATACGCCAGCCCACGTCCTGCCTCGTCACTCTCGTCAGTCTGACTGCATGCCGTGCTAAGCTTCCAATTGGGGAGCCTAATTCTGCTTTTTCCCTGACGGGCTCTTTGTTTGCCCATGTCCCCACAAGTTGGGGATAAATATTTAACAACAACAACAACAACACATCCCCGGCCAACCCAGCATCTAGTGTATTTATTGATGTATTATTGTCTCTGGGAAGATATTTGTAATACATGTGTGTAACAGTCACTGCCTTGTTTTTGTGTCCAGTCCTTTCCTTAGAACTGCCAACCCGGTTTAGAATAGGGACCCGCTGTAGCCTGCGTATTTGATGGGCGAGAAACCGACCCACAAATACGTAGCATATCAACAGGGGACATCAATATATTATGAAAAAGAACCTGAGGAGTCAGGAACTATTCAATATACGTCAGCTGTCGACCCTAATTAAGATAACTTATACAAGATGATGGAATGCATTTACATATGTACAGAAAGTGTTGTACCTCATCCAACAGAACACCATCGACTGAAAATGCTCAGTACCTTTCAATATTGCACACGTGCACTCATCAACTGGTGACTGTCAGGCGAGGAACGTGGTTTAATGTAGGGGACATCAATATCGGAAAGAGAGCAGTCAGAAGTAGGAGCTATTTCCAATACGTCAACTGTCAACCCTAATTAATCATGCAATATATACATATATACTTGATCTCTTCCTTACAACTAATCCTTCTGCTTACGCTGTTAAACTTTCCTCTCCGTTGGGCTCCTCCGATCACAACCTTATAACTTTAACCTGTCCTATCGCTCCAGTACGGCCTGTGGACCCTTCAAAGAAACGTCGTCTGTGGCACTTTGGAGCTGCGGATTGGGAGGCCCTCAGGCAGTACTGCTTTGATTTTCCCTGGAATGATTATTGCTTCCATGGCCGGGAGCCATCTGTGTGTGCTTTGCGCATTACGGAAGTTATTCTCTCGGGCATGGAAGCATGCATTCCTTTCTCATACCCTTTGACTAATCCAAGAAAGCCTTGGTTTAATGACGCTTGTTCTAATGCTGTCCGAAACAAGGAGAGGGCCTATAAAAGGTACCAGAGCCAACCCACCTCTGAATCACATCTTGTTTATGTTTCTGCCCACAGTCATGCTAAGTCTGTTTTTCGCTCTGCTAAAAATAATTTCATCCGTACTAAATGCCCTCAAAACTCCAACTCGAATTCTTCCCGCTCCTTCTGGCACCTTGCCAAAAACCTTTCTAACAACTTTACCTCATCATCCTTCCCTCTAATTTTTACTTTGATGGCTCTGTAGCTATTTCTTCTACTGATAAAGCAGATTTCTTCACTCAGATTATCTCCTCCAATTCCACCTTAGACGATTCGGGTGCTGTTCCTCCACCACTTTCCCCGTCTGACTTCCTCATGGCTGACATTAAAATTTCTTCAGCTGATGTATGTTCTGCCATCACTGACCTAAATACTAATAAGGCATATGGGCCTGATAGAGTCCCTACTGTTGTCCTCAAGAGCTGTGCTTCTATGCTTACACCTTGCCTAGGTAAACTTTTTGCCTATGTCCTTCAACTTGTACCTTTCCTTCTTGCTGGAAGTTTGCTCTCATTCAGCCAGCCCCAAAGAAGGGTGACCATTCCCAACCCTTTAACTATCGTCCAATTGCTTTAACATCTTGTTTCTCAAAAGTTTTTGAGTCAATTCTTAACAAAAATTTTTTAAAGCATCTTTCCCATCACAACCTTCTTTTTGAATGTCAGTACTGGTATGGGTTCCGTCAGGGACGCTCCACTGACGATCTTCTCACCTACCTTTCAGACTCCTGGTCATCCTCCTTTCGGGACATTGGCGAAAGTTTTGCCATTGCACTTGACATCTCAAAGGCTTTCGATCTAGTCTGGCATAAATCTTTAATTTCCAAACTACCCTCTTATGTTTTCTATCCTTCTGTCTGCACCTTCATCTATAGCTTCCTCTCTGGTCGTTCTATAGCTGCTGTTGTAGACGGCCATCGTTCTTCTCCTAGATCTATCAACAGTGGTGTTCCTCAGGGCTCTGTCCTATCACCAACTCTCTTCCTTTTATTCATCAATGACCTTCTAAGCTGTACATCTGACCCTATCCACTCGTACGCTGATGATTCCACCTTTCACCTTTCCATTCGGTTCTTGCAACGTCCATTTCAACAGTTGCATCAGCAAACCAGGGATGAAGCTATGGGACACATAATGTGTGATTTGGCTCGTATCTCTGACGGGTAAAATTAATCTTGTTGTTTTTAATGCATCAAAAGCTCAGTTTTTACGCCTGTCAACTCGACGCAATCTTCCACAGGAGTACCCAGTAATGTTTAATAATATTCAGCTCAATCCTGCATCATCCTTGAACATGCTTGGGGTTACATTCACTCGGGACTTATCTTAGAAAGATCATATTACATCTCTTGTAAAATCTGCTTCCAAGACATTAGGTGTGCTAAGCCAGCTTCATACCTCCTTTACCCCTGCACAGTTGTTGACTTTATACACGGGTTTTATTTGCAACTGTGTAGAATACAACTCTCATGTGTGGGGAGGGTCCACACATACAGCTCTTCTCAATAGGGTGGAGTCAAAGGCTTTTCGTCTCATTAACTCTCCTCCTCTTACTGGTTCCCTTCAACCTCTGACTCTTCACCGCGTTGTTGCATCTTTATCTCTTTTCTATTGCTACTTCAATGGTCACAGCTTCTCCAAACTGTCTGCTTGCATCCTTCCACCTCTATGACGGGTGAGCACCCCGTCCAGCAACAAACTCTCCTCCCTTTTCTGTCCAACTCTCTAATGCAAGAGTTAACCATTACTCCAAGTCATTCACTTATGCAACAGGTCAGCTCTGGAACTGTCTCCCTCTGTCTGCATTTTTTACTTCCTATGATCTTCAGTCTTACAAACGCAGTGTGTCCAGGCATCTCGAAGTGAACGGATCTTGAATTTGGCTCTTTTTTGTTTTGTTTTTGTTTTTTTCTTGGAAGGAATGCTTTGCGGGCTCCTGGCCTTTGGTTCCTTCTTTCTTGCATAAAAAAGAAAAAACTATACATTCAATAAAAACCATAGCCATATAGTAAAAAGGTCACATCACTCTGACCAGCCCGGTCTCTCTCAAGAAAGCCATCAATTTATTAGTCATAATAATATCCCCATCATCCATGATGGTGGAAAGGGGGAAGGGAACGTCTGCTGCGCTGCAGTAAGTTATAAGTGATGCGTGCTCATGAATAAGTCGCCGACAGCGCAGGATGATATCACTAATTGATAACACTGCATTACAGATGTCTCAGTGTGGTGGGAATCGTCTTCCCATATATGGTTTCATATGGGTTAATACGGTGGAATTAACCTGCAAACACGCCAACACCCTTCCAGGCGACTAGGATGGTTGGCAGTATCCCAGTGGCCCAGGTATGGTTTGCATGTTGGAATATTTAGTCTGATCCACTGACCTTGCCACACAAGATTATTGAGATCTTTTCGAGAGAGAGACTCGACTATAGATCACGAGGAACGTCCCAAGTCTCCTCGAACTCTACAGCCGATTTTGCAAGTAAGTCAGCCTTCTCATTGCCGTAGATACGACAATGACCAGGCACCCAGATCAGCGTGATGGACTTGTTGCACGAATGCAACTTATTAACAATGCGGCCCTGGACTTCTTTAGAATCCGTAGTACAAGAAGCAGTTGCCTGAAAGGCTGATTTTGAATCTGCATATATGACAAACGAATGATGCCTTGAATTTATGGCATAGTCTATGGCCTTGTCAGTTGCAAATATTTCGAAGGTAAACACAGATATATGAGTCGGCAAGACGGCAACCAATACCTGAGGGGACATTCAGTCAACCACACACTATCACCCACACATTCACTCGACTTGGAGCCATCGGTGAACAATTGATGGGACCCCAAGTGACAAACGATGATGTTACAAAACAAGTGGTGGACCTCCACCTCCGGGGCCTTGGCCTTTGGTGCTGGGAGCCACAACACATCAACATTAAAGCCGGGTGGCTCCCAAGGCACTATATTTTTAGTCACCAACTTGTCACAGTCACTGAGGTCTGCATCAAGCTCCTGAGTCGGTAAGTGGAGGCGAACGGCAAGTTACGGAAGAACGCCACACAAAAGATGGCGGTATTGACGCTGGGGGATACAGGCCACATTGCCGATATTACTTTTCCAGGGTGTTCGAAGGCCATATGACAAGGCCAGGTGGTCGTGGCGAATACGGAGGGGATGCAAATTCGCCTCCAGTTGCATTTGAGCTACACGTGTACACCGGATGGCTCGAAGACACATTCACAAACATTTATTCTGTAACACATCCAACCTCCTCAGTGTGACATCGGATGCCGAGCCACACACCTGTGCGCCATAGTCTAGCTTGGATCTAATAAGGGACTTATACACCATTAATGAAGATTTTCTGTCAGCACCCCATGTAATACACGCAATGAGAAAGCAAATTACTAACATGTATTTTAAAGGTTATCACAATGGGAAAGCAAATTATAAACATGTATTTTAAAGTTTATCGCAATGAGAAAGCAAATTATTAACATGTATTTTAAAGTTCAAACAACGATCAAAATGTAGGCCCAAAAACTTTACAGAATTTCAAAAAGGTACCGCCTGATTATCCAAAGTCAAGCACAAATTAGGTACGTTATGAGTGGTAAAAACTACAGCGGCACACTTAGGGACGAAAAACTTAAATTCCCACTGCAAGGTCCACTGATGGATGGAATCAAGGGCTGCTTGAATCCGCCCAGCCGAAAGTTGTGCATTACGGGAAGAGTCCCATATTGCACAATCGTCAGTGCAGAGCAAGAATTAAAGATTTCTTGCAATAGGAGCTGATGACAGAATATAATTCATCATAATATTAAACAAAGTAGGACTAAGAACACTTCCCTGAGGCACCCCGTTTTCCTGGATTAATATATCCGATTTACAACTGAGGATGCAAGGACATCTTTCATGGGGGAAATGAAGGAAGAGCAGCAGCAGTTGAAGGAGGAAGTATACGGTGAGCTACAGCAGCAGAAGTGTGAGGTAAGCAGTAACATGATGGAGTTCAGACAGCATCTGGATGATCAGGTGAAGCATGTAGACGGCCAGCTGAAGATTAATGAGGGAATAGTGATGGAGTGCAGACATCATGTTGACAACCAGCTGAAGATTAGTGGGGAAACAGTGATGGAGTGCAGATGTAGATAACCAGCTGAAGCATGTAGTCGACCATGTAATGCTAATTAGTGAGAAAATTGAGGATGTAGAGAAATATTGCACTACTGAGCCTCAGCTTAGTGCACAGGGAGCATATAAAAGGAATGAACAGTGTATGGTAAATCTCGACGGATCGCAGGCATCTTAAGGTAGCATTACACGGTTGAATAATCAGAATGTAGGAGATTTAAGTCCTGGACTCAATTATGATGCCCCAGTTTTTAGGCACGAAACCAATGAAGTGCATGGCTGTATTGGAGGTACAGCGAAAAAGATATCTCAGGAATTTGATGGTAGAGTATTTTGGGAGGCTTACCGTGCACAGTTTGAGTTACCTGCTGATCAGAATGGTTAGGATGATAGGTAGAGGGCAATGCAGCTTGCTACCAGCCTTATGGGTGCCGCATTGGAAATTCTGGGCCTTATTTCAGTGACGGAGAGAAATAGTTATCAGTCCCTAGTAGAAGTGCTGGAGCACAGATTTGGAATCATGTACCAAACTGAGGTTTACAGAGCACGATTCTGAAGCCGTGTACGGGCTCGAGGCGAATCCCTACAGCAGCTTGCTCATGACCTGGAGAGTATGGCATACAAGGCATTCCCTGGAGCAGCACCTAACCTGTTGGCTATTCTTCTAAGGGACCAGTTCATCAATGCTCTTGACAGTGCGGAGTTGAAAGTGCAAGTGAAGCAGGCACAACCCAGAAGCATACAAGAAGCACTAGCCAGGGCTCTAGAGTTTGAGTCGTATGTCAGGACCAGTACGTCCACTTTTCAGGCAGGGCGAATTGTAGGATTCAAGGAAAGAAAGGGGCAGGTTCGGGAAGCTGAAAAATTTGAAGGAAGTTGCTGGTACTGTGAAAAGCCAGGACATAGAAAAGAGGACTGCTACAAGTGGAAGAAGGAACAGGAAAAGACCGGAGGAGGTTCCTGATTCTGAGGGAAGCCGGGACACAAGAAGGACGATTGTTACAAATGGAAGAAGGGGCAAAAACAGAGCAGTGCAAGGAAATCTACGAGTGTAACAAAAGCGTGTTTGACATGTAGTGAGGTGGGACACTTCAGTTCTGAGTGTCCAAAGAAGAAAAAGGAGAATAAGAAGAAGGCTGCTGAGACCAGAAAGAAGCGGAAAACTAGTGGAGGCTGGTGTTAAGGGGCAACCACCAGCTGGCTTTTCCCAAGTAGCCCCACCACCGAGAAAATGCAAGAGAACTGCAATCGACAGTGTGCGAGTAGATGGAAGGATAGATGGAAAGAAGTGTTCCCTGGTGATTGATTCAGCCTCAGAGCAGACTTATATGAGGCCTGATATGTTACATCACCGGTATCTGCCTGTGTCATCAGAACAACTGTGTGGCGTAACTAGGCACCGTGCAGAACTGAGGGGACCTCTGGATGTCCGAATTGAAGTGGCAGGGCAAGAAGCTACTCTTCCAGTCTCTGGCCGACATGGAGGATCCTTGCCTACTGGGTCTGGACTATCTGATGTCCATGGAATGTGAGCTGGACTTCTGCTCCATGAAGCTGAAGGTTCGAAGAAGATCAGTTCCCGTCACAGAAGTGAGACGTACCAGTTCTGGTGGCGAGGTGAGGGTACTCCACACTACAGCAATACCCCCGAAATCAGAACTATTGCTCCAGTAAAAGGTGAGTGGCTCTTTTGACAGTTGTCTAGGGGTAGTGGAGCCTGATGTATGGTGCAAGACGAAGGCCGGAGTGATGGTGGGGAGAACTTTGATGGAAACAGGTGCAGATGAAGTGCCAGTTGTGGTGGCCAATCTCTCCCGTGAGCCACAGAAGATCAACGAGGGAGAAATTCTGGGACGTGCCAGACGGTGGACATTGAGTGGCATTAGAGGAAGGCCTGTAAAAGGAACGTAGTCAAAGAAGATGGGTACCTGCCAGACCATTTGCAAAACCTGTTTTCAAGGAGTTGCCAATGCCTGGATGGCTCACATGTGCTGAAGTTGAGGCTGCTGCTGACGAAGTTTGCTGATGTCTTTTCCACCAGAGGTGGAGGATGGTGCCAGCCCAACGGCAAGAAATGGAGATGGTGATGGACAATCTCCAAAGTCAAGGAGTGATAGAAAAGTCCAGCAGTCCTTGGGCATCAGCAGTAGTTCTGGTAAGGATGAAGGATGGTTCAGTAAGGTGCTGTGTAGGTTATCGAGCCCTGAATGATGTGACAGTGAAGGATGCATACCCTTTGCCGAGGATTGATGACATGCTGGATGCTCTGACAGTTGCCAAGTGGTTCTCCACCCTAGATGTGAAAGCAGGATATCATCACGTGAAGGTTGCAGAAAAAGACAAAAAGAAAACAGCCTTTTCGTACAGGCGGGGTTTATGGCAGTTTAAGTTGATGCCTTTTGGCCTATGCAATACCCCAGCTACTTTCGAGCGTCTAATGGATCGCGTACTGGAAGGCCTGCTCTGGCAGACGGCCCTCATCAATCTGGACGATGTAATTGTGTTCTAGACGGACTTTCGACCAGGAATTGGAGAGAATGTTGGAGTTGTTCAACAGGATCCAAGCAGCACACCTCACGCTGAACCCCAAGAAGTGCTACTTATTTCAGAAGGAAGTGAAGTACCTTGGGTACATTGTAGTCGAGGGAGGTGTCCGTACGGACCCAGAGAAGGTGGCAGCTGTGGAAAACTGCCCAGTTCCAACTTGCGTGAAAGAGCTATGGTGTTTCCTGGGCTTGTGCACCTACTATCAATGAATTGCCTAGGAGCTGCCTAGCACGGGCCAACCGACCTACTGCAGTTATCCTCTCTTCTTATGTTCTTATGTTGTACTTTGCAACGACAGCCGCCCCTCTGCACAAATTGCTGGGGAAGAGGCAGAAGTTTTCGTGGACTGCTATGACTCAGAAGGCCTTTGACGAACTCAAGCAGGCGTTGGCCAGCTCTCCAGTATTGACGTACCCTGATCAGAGTCAGTCATTTATCTTGGACTATGACACTAGTGACCATGGTATTGGTGGAGTCCTGTCACAGAAGACAGATGACAAGAAGTATGTGGTGGCGTATTACAGCAAGAAGCTCAGCCCACCGTAGTGGAACTACTGTGTGACCCGTAAGGAGCTCTTGGCAATGAAGAAGAGCCTTGATTTCTTCCATCTCTACTTGTATTGGTCCCACTTCATCATCAGGACAGACCACGGTGCACTGGAGTGGCTGAAGACGTTAAAGAATCCGGAAGGACAACCGGCATGCTGGCGCAGGAAGCTAGACCAGCACAATTATGAGGTGCAGCACCGTCCTGGGCGGGTACATGGTAATGTTGACAGCCTGAGTCGGCGGCCTTGTGACCCACAGTGCCGGCAGTGCAGTAAAAAAAGATCATAGTAAGAAATGCAGCCGTACTGCAGTGACGGGGCCAGTGTCAGATGAAGAAGACCTGAAAAGGATGCAGATGGAGGATGCAGATTTACAACAAGTGCTAGAGTGGCTGCAGCAGAGTACAGTGCGACCATCTTGGGAAGAAGTTTCCAGGTTAAGCCCTGTAACCAAGAGCTACTGGAATCAGTGGGACCATCTTTGTTTGAACAGTGGACTACTGGAGCGTCAGTGGAAGACACCCGATGGTCTCAGCAGGTATTGGCAACTGGTGGTTTCGAAGATGAGGTCCGAGATCTTGGATGAGTCCCATAACCAAATCACTTGTGGGCACCTGGGAGCGAAGAAAACACTAAATCGGGTACAACAGAGGTTCTACTGGACTGGCATGCATAAGGATGTTGAAGAGTGCTGTTGGGCCTATGATGTATGCTGTGCCAAGAAGGGACTCAAGAAACGTGGTTGCTCCCCTCTTCAGCTGTACCAAGTGGGTGCACCAATGGAACGAGTTGCGGTTGACATTACTGGACCTCTGCCACTTTCTGAAAGAGGAAACTGGTATATACAGTATATATATGTCACCATGGACTACTTCACAAAGTGGCCAGAACCTATACTATCCCTGATCAGGGGGCTGCGACTGTTGCTTAGGTGTTGATTGACCAGTTCTTCTGTCGTTTTGGGATGCCACAAGAGCTACATTCAGACCAGGGTAGAAACTTCGAGTCTGCTGTGTTCCGTGAGTGCTGCAAGTTACTGGGGATGAAGAAGACCAGGACGACCCCACTAAGACCACAGTCAGATGGGATGGTGGAGAAATTCAACTGGACCATAAGACAAGAACTGGCCAAGTACTGCATAGAGGGACAAACAGACAGGGACCAGATATTACCTGCGTTGTTGATGGCATATCAGTCTGCATCCCATGAGTCTACCGGCTACATCCTTGCAAAACTGATGTTGGGGCACGAGTTACGCTTACCTGTTGACCTGTTAATGGGAAGACCACCTGGTGAAGAGCTGTCTACAGACACCTCCAGCTATGCAAAGCATCTTCAGGAAATGCTGGCTGAGATACAGTCACGCTCCCTAATTTAGACCCACCCCGAGCCAAGCCCAGAGCTAAAGGAGGCAGTAGCCACGGCTCTTAAACGAACGCATTTAATATATTCAGGTCTTACCTTTTTTTATGCCCTGTGTTTTCCAAAATGTACTAATACCGTCCACCATTGTCTTCTTCAGTAAATGATTGTTTCATAAGAGGTGAGGGTGGAAAGGAATGCAGTAAGGTAGAGAATGAATGTTGGATGGGAGAAGGAGGGCGGGGGGAATGACGGGTGGAGTGGGGAGGGGGGGGGGGCTAGTAAACGCGTTCGTTTAAGAGCCGTGGCTACTGCCTCCCTCAGCTCTGGGCATGGCACGGGGTGGGTCTAAATTAGGGAGCGTGACTGTACATCAGCAAGTGCGAGGAGCTCTTCAGTTTTCAGAAGAGGAGATGAAGTGTAACAATGATGCCAAGGCAAGTGAGGTGAGCTTCAAGGATGGTGACAGAGTTTGATTATATAATCCTCAGCAGAAGAAGGGACAGTCACCGAAGCTGCAGAGCCCGTAGGACGGGCCTTACACTGTGTTGGACCGCCTATCAGACGTAACATATCGGATTCGGGGAGGCAGGAAGTCTCGCCCAAAGGTGGTACACGTAAACCGTCTGTGGCAGTACCATGGGCCAGGACAGTAAAGCTGGGACGTCTCCACGGAATCGTGCTCTTCCGCAGCCGAGGATGTTGAGGAGGACCAAGGAGCTGAAGCACAAGACAGTTTCCCAAGAGAAGTGCATCAGGAAGAGGACCAAAACATTCCTGGAGGAGTGGACTGTGTGGAGGAGCAGGGACGTCGTCAGAAGCGGCATAGAAGAAGACCTGTTAAGTTGAAGCATTATTTTGTGTATAATTAGATGTTTAGTTTGGATTAAGGACTATGTTTGTATACACTGTGTAGTTCTGTCGGGATGACAAAAGGATTAGGGAGGGGGTAATGTTGAGAAGTCAGATATATGGCTAGATTGCTCTGGAGAATTCCCAGTGTTTACCGTGGTTCCAGTACGAGTCAGAATTGTCAGTTAGCCTGCTGTTTGTGAGCGTAGTTATTTTGTAATTATATTTTACTTTTTGTGCACTTTTTCTCTATAATGTTTTACTGATATGATTGTTAAATAATGTAATTTAATGTAAGTTTGTATGCTTAATAATTTAGAGTGTTATGCAGTGTAAGAACACTCTGGTATGTTTTGGATATCTCCGAGTTGGCAACTGTCGCTTCTAGAATGTAGATCATTCTAGAACAATGCAAGTATATAAGGATGGGGAAGAGACTAGAGGAAGTTCAGTCATTTTTCAGTTCAGTTTGAGTGTAGTGCAGTGTCAGTGCTGTGCTGTTAGTGACGTTTGTGAAGTTTTGTTGGCAAATGGCTTGTGAAAATAGTGAAGTTGGAAAGCATTAAGTGTAATTATTTGGAAAATAAAGACTGAACCTTAGTAGCCAGTGTTTATTTACAACGCCTCAGCTGATCTTGTTGCACACCGAAAGGCTGACCATATGAAGAACAACTCTCTGGGCAACGTCCATCATATATTGAACTACTGCTGTTGGAGCCTGTGGCAGTGTGGGTCGGGGACATAATATCATCCTTGATTTTATGATCTTTTACATAAATGGTTCAAATGTCAAATATAGATGAATACACACCTGGAGAGCACCTCACCCCCGAAGGAATGACAGAGGTGCGTCCCTCATCCCAGGAGGAGACAACAGGGAGGCTGAAATGGAGCGCACAGGGTCAGGGCCACAAGGGAGTATCTCCCCTGCTACCCTACGCCCCTCTTGCCCTCAGTCAACACCACCCAGAGTGTGCAGTACCAGTGCACTACACTCCAGCCGTGCCAGCGCTCTTCAGGATCAGGGTGGGGCTAACTCCTTAGCCCCAGACAGCATCCAGGAAACGGCCACCAGCTGCACCAGGAGTGAGACAGCCACCAGCCGCTCCGCAGCTGCTTCCCTCCATCAGCAGGACCAAGTGACAGCCACCTTCCGCACCCGGGGAGAGATGGCCACCAGCCTCTTTCAGTTAATTGGCCCTCCAGGGGACAGGGCTTCGGTGACGGCCACCAGCTGCACCAGCAGGCAGGTGATGGCCACTAGCCGCACCTCGACTGCCTCCTCATGAGGGGACGTAAATTCAGTGACAGCCACCGGCCACACCAGCAGGAGGGTGACGGCCACCAGCTGCACTACTACTGTGGTTCCCCTGGGGAATGGGACTCCGGTGATGGCCACCAGCCACACTACTACTGTGGTCCCCCTGGGGAACGGGACTCTGGTGACGGCCACTAGCCGCACCAGCAGGCAGGTGACGGCCACTAGCTGCACCTCGACTGCCATCCTGCAGGGAAGGAGGACCTCGGTGACGTCCACCAGCTACACCGGCAGCCCAGTAATGGCCACCAGCCACACTAGGGGTGCAGTCCTCTTGGGGCACGACACCCCAGTGATGGCCACTAGCCACACCGGCAGGCATGTGACGGCCACCAGCTGCACTCCACCCACAGTCGGTCAGGAGCATGGGACCTCAGTGATAGCCACCAGCCACTCTGAGGAGGAGACGTCCACCAGCTGCTCGGCACCCATTTATCTAAGGAACTTGATGACGGCCACCAGCCACGCCAAGGAGGAAACGGCCATGAGCTGCCCCTCGCCCCCTACCTCTGTACCTTCCCTCTTTGAGGACTTCCCTTGCTCATCTACCCCCACCTGTGGCAGAGCGGGATCCCTCACCCTCACTCCACCCAGAGGCCATTCCCTGGAGGAGCAGGACCTGGAGGAGATCTGGTAAGTCCCTGTAGTACTCCCTAGGGTACGAGCCCTACAACCAGCTCCGTGGCGACACCAACCCCTGACGGACTCTCAACGAGTAGGATGCCGCAGACCCCATTGGACAAAGGCCCTGACAGTGAGAGACCACAGCCCTTGGACCCACCAGACAAAGGCCCTGACAGTGAGAGACCACAGCCCTTGGACCCACCGGGACATCTCCAGGACACTGGGGCGTGACCTCCCCGACCCTGCTGGACGACATCCTGTTCGACACAGCCGGTGCAAACAAGTGCGCCTGCTCTCTCTGTTGGGGCCCAGCCCAGAGGCCCGACCTTCAGGCCCCCTCAGTGATGGGCACCTCACCACGCCGCCCTGCAGCCAATCTTGGACGACCCGGCCCCCATCAGTAGTCCCATGCCTCCTGATGAAGGCCGCCTCACCTGACAGGACCCCTACGACCCCTGGCCAGCACCTGTAGCAGCCCAAGGCTATACCGCCCATCCTAGAGTCCTCCGATCCTGTCTATAGTGCCTAAACTACTCTATAGTGTATTGTCCTGTATTGTATTTAGTTGTATCAAAGTAAGGTAATATACATGTAAGGTTGGTTGCCCAGAGTTTTTATGCCCTGTTCCTTGAGTTGCTGTAATACCTAACCTGGCCTAGAAAGAGGATCCTGCTCTAGGCACCATGTTTAAGAAACAAGCAGTTGAGCCTTAAAACCGTCGCATAACAATAGAAAGCGTATTTCATTAGTTTAACCAAAGTAATGAAGGTCACTCAGTACAGGAAATGGCAAAAATAATATATAGCATTTTTTTCCCCCTGGTATACTTGGTCATCCAGTCATGTTGGCAATGTTGGATCGACTGCCTTGAGAAAAAACTCGGCACGTTCCACCTTCCTTCTCCCCCCTTGCAAAATAAGGTATTATGCCAAGTTAGCGTTAGGCCTAATTTGTTTAGGTAGGGGTTGGTTCAATGTCAAAACATGGTTTTTCTGTTGATTTGATGGTTTGTTTAGCCGACTTATCTATTCCCGAGCTAAGGCGCGATGTTGCTGAGTAATTTCTCACTGAACTCGCTCCGAGTCTGGCAATATGACTGAATGACTAATTGTACCCCCCCCCAAAAAAAAATCACATCCGGCATTTGTATGGGAGTGAGATGTTGTTGGGATGAGTAGGAGAGGGAAACCGAAAACGAGGTGGGTATGACAGGGAAGGTGTGCTGGGTATAGAAGCACCTACAGTTCCTAACTTACTGCGTCGAGCAGTAAGCTCTAAAGTTTTTACAGGTCACTACAGTTGCGGAGTACGACTCTGAGGTTGTCATTATCGTACCCTGGCAATCTACGATTCAAAAGTGCATCTGATTTCGTGTATAACATGAGACGCAAGTGTTATGCTATGTATCTGAGGTTCAACTACTTGTCCCTCGGATGCGTATGCGAGTGGTAGGAGCTTAACCTGCCACGTCTCTGAGGGTTGACTTCTCGCACCTCAAGTACGCAGACTTATGGTGGGGTTCTTTCCCAAGACCGGGTCAGTATACTAGGGAAAGAGGCAGCACTGTTCTCTCTCAAGACTTATCACGTTTCCATAGGAGCACCTTCTAGTTTAATAACACTGAGGGAGGGGAGACGTTAGATGTATATGTATGATAGTCAAGGGGCTGCACTGTGCTCCGAATATTTCACATTGGTCATTGCGAATACACTATAAGGCTTGTCTAGTTCTATGTACTACAGCACTCTGTGATATTACTTGAGCCAATTCACTGAGGTAGAGGATACTTCATGTAACAGTTACGGCCGGGGGAATTACACTAGTCCATGTTAGGTACAGACGCTGTCACTATCACGGAGTGGTGGGCGTTTTAGTCGCCTCCTGGCCTCTCTGGCTGGTGGTGTTGTGGGAGGCTCACCCTTCCTGGAGCCCCTGTGAGGTGTGTGGGGCTCGGGAGTGGGGCCAAAGAGGGAGAGCAGACGGGCCTGGCGCTGGCTCCGGGGAGCGCCAGACTGGGCCCCTCCTTCAGGTAGGCCACGGGGTGTCTGGGGATCAGGCTTTCTGGAACCTGGGGTCGCCGTCAGGACAGGACTGTGGTAACTGCTGGAGGGAGGAGTCGCCCACAGGGCCATCTCATGGCAACCTCGGGCTGGGGGTGTCGCCAGCTGGACTTGTCAATAGCGACCCTTCTGGTGGGGCCTCCGTATCGAAGGCTGCACTGGAGGGGCGAGCTGGAGAGAGCCAAGACTCTGGATAGGGCCTTGCCAGTGCTTCTCCAGCAAGGGGTATCCCCTGGATTCACCTCCTGTGGGAGAGGAAGTACGTCCCGCCTGGCCGCAGGAAACAGGGTGGGCCAGGCAAGGGATCTCCTCAACAGGAGACATTCTAGGAGCAGAGGGTGAGGAGCGGACAGTGGCCTGCTCAGCCTCCCCTGTGTGAACGATGGCCTGCACGGCGGTTCTTCTGTCCCGTCGGACCGCAGGGAAAACACGAGTCTGAGCTCGCTCTACCCTGCCTCCTAAAGGGGAAAGGTGGTCTCCTGTAGGGGAGGAGCGGACAATGGCCTGTCACAGTCCTACAGGAGGAAGTAGCAGAGGGACGGACGATGGCCTGTCCTGCCTCGTTCCCGACACAGACAATGGCCTGTGTCGCGGTCCTACAGGAGAAAGCAGCAGAGAGACGGACGATGGCCTGTCCTGCCTCGTTCCTGACACAGCCGATGGCCTGTGTCGTTGCGCTGCACGAGGAGGTAGAAGAGGGGCGGACGATGGCCTGCCCTGTCTTGTACCCGACGCGGATGATGGCCTGTGATGCGGCGTTACTCTGGGGGGAGCATGCAGGAGAGGAGCAGACGATGGCCTGCTCAGCCTCAGCCCGACAGACAATGGCCTGTGTCGTGGCCCTGCAGGGGGTTGGCAACTGAGGAACAGACGATGGCATGTTCTGTCTCAGACCTGGTGCGGACGACGGCCTGCACTACAGTGTTGCTTGGAGTTGTGGTGGCAACTCTGCCTCTGACCTGGCAAGAACTTTCGCCCAGGTCTAGGTGGCAATTCCTGCTCACCTGGTGCAGTGTCGGTTGGGAGCAAGAGGGGTGTTGGGGACTCGGACAGGTGAGCCGCTCCTGCCCGGAGCCACTCGGTGTAGGCTGCATACCCCCGGTGGTCCTTCGTAGACTGGGGGTGTCGTTGTTGTCTGCAGCCGTGAGTTGCCCCGCCATATCTTCTGACTCACGCATTTCAGTTTGCGTATAATAATAGTTGTGTATAATATATTCGTCCATAATGATATGATTTGTGTATAATATGATACGAAATCAGATGCACTTTTGAATGCTAGGATGCCAGGGTACGATATTGACAACCTCAGAGTTGTGCGGCGCGACTATAGACCACTGAGCTCTATAATGTGGAGTGGCTTTCTCATGGGTAACACAGTGTAACTTATGTAGCCGCCTCAAGGGTGGCACTGGTGTAGCAGCAGCCATGTTACACCACGCCTGATGCCCGCGGTTTTGTAGTGAGCTGCTCTGTGGGTTTTTGAAAGCAGGTGATGATTCCAGAAAATATAATGGCATGCACTGAGCTCTATAGTATAGAGTGGCTATCTCCCCCACGAGAGCGTGATTTTGGCCGCCATATTGGAACACCAGTACTCAAATTCAAATACTTTATTTCCACTAAGCAGTGGTTATTAGTAAAGATACACTTGTCGCTTATAATACAAAAACATATGTGGATTATGATTTTTTTTTTTCTGCCTAGTTTAACGAATTATATTGGGTACATTTAGCCAGTGAATATAAAACAATGCCATAGGTTGCTGCAGTGCAGAACTTACTCTTTATAGCACTATTGCAAAGAAAGGTACAGTAATGGCAGAAAAGGAAAAGATACTGTGGTATAAACGTTGAAAATGATAGTGATGCTGAAGCTGTTTTATGTCGAATAAATTGAAGTCCTTAGACTATCCATGTCATGAAACTGAATGTCCATTTTGATAAAGGCAGGAAGAAACATGGAAATATCTATAAGAGAGAGAGAAAACAAGAGAAGAGTACATGGAGAGAAAGACTGGAGATAAATGGTGTTATGCTGCGTGTGAAAGGGTACGACTTCTCGTTCCTTAGACACGGAGCCTGGAGTGGGGTCCTCTTTCCAGACCGGGTTGGATTCTTTAAGGCAACCAATGGGAACAGGGCATAAAAACTCAGGGCAACAAACCTTACACGTATACTACCATATATTACAATACTGAGACAAATACACAATGGCACACTTTACAAGAAAATAATATACACAGAAAGACAGGGCCGGAGGACTCGGCGACAGAAGAGTGTGACTAGGGCTTGCTGTAGGGTGACCGGCGGTAGTGGAGGGCCCAGAACGGCGGCCTGCATCAGGATGCCCCTGGTCATCAGGGAGCCCAGAAGGGCCTTCGTCAGGAGGCCGGGCTGCTAGAGTTCGTCCGTGGCCTCATCAGAGGGACCGGGCCGTTTTCATCCCATCCAGGAGTGGTCTGAGGGCAGTGGTAGGTGGACGCCCTTCCTGAGGGGCCGGGAAGGTTGGGCCATGGGGATAGGCCCGAACAAGGAGAGCAGGCATGCTTGTCTGTGCCTACTCTGCCGGGCAGGATGTCATTGGGTGGGGCTTGGGAGGTTACGCCCCGGTGTCCTGGGGATGTCTTGACTGGTCCGAGGGCTGTGGTCTCGCCGTTGAGCCTCTGTCAGGTGTGGGCTGCGGCAGCTCATCGTTGCAGAGTCCGACAGGGGTTGGGGTTGCCAGGAGTCCAGGCACAAGGGTCCCTTGCCAGGCTTCCTCTAGTTGCTGCTCCAGGTGGAGGATGTCCCTGCTGGGAGAAAGGGGGAGGGTACCCGAGCTGCTGTAGGTGGACTCCAGCAGGCCCAGGAAATCCTCAGGTGAGGAAGGAACTGGGGTAGGGGGCGAGGGGCGACCATAGTCGTTCCCTCCCCGGTGCGGCAGGTGGCCATCGCTGAGTCCCCTAGGGCACGATTGGCAGAGTGGCTGGTGGCTGTCTCCTCCCCCATGCGGCTGGTGGCCGTCACTAAGGGCTTGTGCCCCTGGCTTCCGATGGACAGAGTGCAGCTGGTGGCCATTGCTTGCCCGAGGGCGCAGTGTCCCTTGAGGACTATGCCCCTCGTGCGGCTAGTGGCCGTCACGGGAGCACAGGTGCGGCAGGGTGGCTGTCACCAAGGTGCGGTTGGTGGCCATCACCGGTGTCCCACTTCCCAGAGGGCCCGCAGGGGTGTGGCTGGTGGCCGTCACTCTCCTGCAGGTGCGGCTGGCGGCCATCACCAATGGGGGTCCCTCCTGACAGAGACATGGCTGGTGGCCGTCGCTACTCCAGGAGGTGCAGCTTGTGGCCATCACCCGTTCTTTTGGATTTTTAGATGGAGCGGCTAGGTGGCCATCTCCTGGGTGTGGCATGGTGGCCGTCACCTGTCCAGCTTTTATGGAGTTAGATCGAGGGCAGCTGGTGTCCGTCTCCTCCCCATGTGCAGCAAGGTGGCCGTCACCCGGTATGACTTGAGGGAGGGAAGCAGCATCTGAATGGCTGGTGGCCATCTCCTGTGGTTATCTGGGACTAGTAAACTTGCCCCCCCCCCCCCGAACCTGACGATGGCTGGTCCGGCGGGGATGTAGTCCGCCGTGCCTGGGAACTCCGTGGCAAGTTGCCTGAGCACGAGAGGGGCGTGCGGGAAAGACCCAGGTGCACCCTTCTTGCACGGAGCCCGCGCTGCTTATTTCCGCCTCTTGGGTACCTCCTCCTGGGGTGGGTGTCTCAGCCAGGTATGGTCCGTGGGGTACTTCGGTATTTTGGCACGTATTTTGTGTTTCTCTTCCGGTGTTATGCATTTCACCACCATTAGTGGCAAAAAAGTCACGTCCCAGTGCCTGGAGGTGGTAGGTATGGGTGGTGGTAGTCTGCTGTTGTGGTGTGAGGTGTTGTAGGAGGGAGGTCCAGTGGGTGGTGAAGGGGTCCGGTTGGTGACTGCTGGCGAAGGTAACGAATAGCGTTGAGGGTAGGGATGATGCTTGGAGGAGGCATATTAGGTGCATGGTCCCTCAAACGCATTTTTTCTTGCCCATAGTGGGGGCCCAAATGATGCAATGGATTTTCATGGCTGGAGATGATGTGGTGGTGAAGGAGGGCTGTGGCTGAATGCTAGCCACCAATGGGAGGGCCGGCGTTTCATGCCGCTGGTTAGGGGAGGAGTTGGGGATGTCCCTTGGGAGTGCGGGTGGAGGTGTTTTCCACATGGCTTGGTGAATGCGGTATGTCACCCGGTTGGTGTTTGGCTGTGTCAAGGTGGTGGTTGGTGAGGGGGGAGGGGGTGACGGTGTATTGCTGGGGTGGGCGTGAGACTCTCCCTGGTCAGGTTGCAGAGGTGGTAAGCTTGGACGTGGGTGGGGTGGTGTGTGGTGGTGTGCGGGATGTAGAACAGCGGGGGATGGTCGGTGGTGGAGGTGGTGGGGATGGAGTGGGTGGTGGGGTGGTGGGGGTGGGAGGAGGCTGTGCCGGTGGAAGGTGGTGTAGAGTGGGTGGTGTGAGTTGTTCAGTGGGTGTGAGGTGCTTCGGACATGGTGATGTGAGGAGTGGTGGTGGATTAAGGGTTGCGGAAAGCGGTGTGCTATGCGGCTTAGGAGGGGTAGCGTAGGCTGGTGGGTGAGGTGGTGCGGCGCTGGGGGGGGAGGCAGGCATAGGGGGGGAGGAGCTGGGTGATGAGGAGACAGGTGAGGAGGAGGGGGGGAGATGGGGTAGAGGAGGATGAGGGGGGGGAGATGGGGTAGAGGAAGATGAGGGGGTGAGGTATAGGGAGTAGGAGCCGAAGGGAGAGGTGGGGATTGAGGGGGAGGATGTGGTGGCATGGCCGGGGAATGTAGGTGGCGGAGCGGGTGGGGAGTGGCTTCCCGTGTATGCCCTAACGTGTCTATTACGGTAGGTGCGGGGGGTGTCATGATAATTAATGGTGACTTGATACGGATTGGGGAGGTGGATAACCGTGTAGGGGCCTGCAAAGAGAGGGGCCAGTTTGTATGCGGTTGGTAGTCGGGCTACCATAACTGTCTCCTGGCTTGTAGGGGTTGGTGGGGGTGGTGTCCGGCTTTAGATCTTGGTGCTTTTGCAGGTGGTGTAACCTGCTTTTCAAGTGGTGAAGGGGGTCGGACACTGGGGACTTGGTCGGGGGTTTGAGGTGATGTCTGAGAGGAAGGAGAAGCAACACGTTCGTGGGGAGAGATGACGTCGTCTCGGGGGTATGAGTTTAGTCCCCACTGTACGATCTTTACGTGGGTGGGCCAGTCTTCACCTTTAGTTTCTTCTATTCGGGTTCACACCTGGTTTAAGTGGGTGCGATGGCTCCTCTCACATATTCCATTTCCTTGGGGCCAGTAAGGAGAGGAGTGGGAAATTTGGTACCCGAAGATGGCAGCGAGCTCTTGCCATATTTTCCCAGTGAACTCTGGCGCATTGTCAAAATGTAACGCCTGCGGGATACCAAAGTAGGGGAAGACGTGATGGACGAGAGCTTCAGCTACTGATACAGCGTGGTGTTCCTTGGCTGGACAAGCAATGAGGAACTTGGAGTAGCTGTCTACGATCGTGAGTATGTAACGGTAGCCAGCTTTCGATGGTACGGGGCCTACTACATCCACAGCCAGGAGTTGCTAGGGTTTGTGAGCCGTGATTTTGCTGGCGAGGCCGGAGGTGCGGGGGATATCCTTCCTGAGGGCGCAGGCCCGGCAGGCTTGAACCTCTTGTTGGGCCAAGTTGGAGGGGCTTGGGGTCCAGATGTCCCGAAATACCTGTAGTAATTTTTTTGTGCCCAAGTGTATTCCATTGTTAGAATGGAGATGGGTCAAGGAGTCAAGGGCAGTTTCAGGATCAAGTACGATGTGGCCCGTTTGTGTGAAGAGGTGATTACCTTGTTGATGGAGTTTGGAGAAAACATAGGCTGGTATCCAGTCTGGTTGATCACGATTTCGCCATCGTTGCACCAGCTCAGATTCTTGGTGGATGGATTGTACTGGAAGCTGGGACAAACCGTCGGCGTTCAGGTGGAGTTTTCCAGGACGGTAAGAGATCTCGTACTGGAAATCTTCTAATGTCAGTGAAATACAGACAGGAGCCGCAGATGACGGGGGGGGGGGCCCGCCGCTAACACCGACCGACTCCAAACAGGAACGGCACACCTGCACCTTTCCCTGGCACCCCTCTTACTCCCAACCGATGCCGCGGGAAGGTAGCAGTCGTCGTCACCTAGTCTCCGGCCAGAAATTCACTTGCCAGGTAAGGGGTGGAGTTTACAACTCCACTCAACACCGCGGTATTGGCCATTGTCATACCGGGTACAGGGCAGAACCGGCCTCAGTCCATTCCCCAGTTGCATCCCCGCTACAGGGCCGCGACACAGGCCGTAAGTCGTGTCGGTCGGGCAGGACAGGCCAACAGCTGTCCGCTTCCTGCAGTTGTGACCCCCAGAGCAGCTCTGCAGTGTCGGCTACAAGCTGTGTTGGGTTTGAGGCAGGATCGGCCATTGTCCGTCCCTCTGCTGCTAGTCCTCTTCGCTCCATGGTACAGGCCCTTAGCCACACCAGAGCTACAACCCCCAGTGACACCACGACGTTGGCCTCTAGTCACGTCCAGCCAGAGGCAGAGCAGGCCATTAGCCGCCCCGAAGCTGCAGTCTCCTGTGCCGCTACGGCGTTGGCCACAAGTCATGTCAGGCCAGAGTTTGAGCCGGCCATTGTCCGCTTCTCTTCCACAGGAGATCCTGTAGCCCGAGAGGACAGTCCCCTGAGCCGTGGCAAGGCCTCACCCGAGGTCTTGGTTCCCTGCGACTCCAACCGTGTGAGCAACAGCAGAGGCAGAGTCCTAGCAGACGTGGCAGCCGACGACTAGACCGGTCCACCACTCCTCCCAGCCTGAGGTTCCCACGTGGCGATCCTGATGGCGACGCCGCCCTCCAGCCGCTGCTGATGTCCAGCCACCCTGGGTTCCTATGCCCTGGGTCCCCAATCACCCCGGGAGTTGCCCCGAACACCAGGGCGTGACTTACCTGCTGATAAGACCACTCCGAGTCCATCCCGGACTCGACATCAGGCCTGTCTCCTGGCTCTCTTCAGGCTGAGCCCCAAGTCCCCTGTCTACGTGTGGGGCCTCAACCAGGGGGTGCTACTCTGTCATTCCTCCAGACAGAGGAACCTACCAACGGCCCCTAAGTGAAAGTGTGTCAAGAGGACCTACATAGTGTGTGCTGTTTTAAGCCCAGGATGTACGTGTACGTTAGTGATTACAGTACTTATAGTGTGTCCTAGTGATAAATCGGCCAGGAACCCCGAGTGTGAGATTTGACGAGCACATTTGTCCTCCTGGCTTAGCATATACCTCGAATGGAGTCCCATGAAACCCCTACAGTGAATGATATACTCCAGTGGCCCACAGAACAATAATATCATATAGATTGTGCCATTCCCTTGATCCATTATAACTTACCCCTCCCCAGTGTACCGGCACACTAGAAACGCCAGTGACAAACAGAACACCAATATCATATTAATAGTGCCATTTCCTTGTTCGTGTAACTTCTCCCTCCCCAGTGTAGAGACGCGCAAGTGAAACACTACAGAAATACCTCAGTCTCTCCTCACAGTGTATCGTAGCGTGATAGACTCCAGTCGAGGTAGGCGGTCGGCTAGATGAGTGTCTATCGACACCATCTGTTAACGTAAATTGTACCAGTGTATCA